>JACATO010002737.1:2865000-3115742 GCA_018389105.1 Nautilus pompilius
CATATCCAGAACAACAAGAAAACTGTCTGGTACCACAAAATTTTCATCAGAGTTTGTTAACTTCGGATATGACACTCCTGGGATGTTTTTGACATCATGATAAAGTTTGTTCCGCCCTAAATCCCAGCCCCAAGATTCATGGTTACTTCCAACTAATGACTGGTAGCCAACACAATGTAATGGTGCATCCAATGTTGCTACTCCTACAACAGCATGGGTCCCACGTTGCCGTGTACTCCATACAATCTCCCATACATGTAATCCTCGAGAATAACCCACTTTTCCCCGAATACAATCTGTACTCTGTGCAACCGGATGCCGGTGAAAAGTCATTTTATCATCATCCTTCACAAATATATTCAAGGATCGATCATCAGGGTTCCAGGCATGCGTTGTTTGGACTTCTTTAGGTGCAGGTGGCATGTCAAGTAACATGTCTAATCGGCTAGGTTTCTGGAAATCTGGATTATATGCCTGTTCTTTGTTGAGGACTTTATAAGTTGGCTCTCGTGATATAGTCTTTATGCCACCCGAGACTTTCTGCCCCATGTTCATTGGTCCAGAGTTTGACCTCTGACCACCAACTGGCTATCAATTCTGATGATTACAGTTCAGCAGTCATTTTAATAAGGGTTTTCATGAAGACAAAGTGCCTAAAAAATAACAAAAATAAGTAATAAAAATTAAAACAAATTTTTGTGTTAAATAGATATATACAAAACATTACCATAATTAAATATAAGCAGGGCTCCAAAAATATAATTGTCAGGTTGCCAATGGAGACAATTTTTTTTAAAACTGGCAACTATCTATCTTTTCTGATAACCATAAATGACACCAACAGTGAAATCCATGACCAGGCTAACATGAAGGTCCTACTAAAACCTGCATGCACACAGACTGCAAATTACAGACAAATGATTCAATATAGTAATATACTTTTGATCTCAAAAAAAGCAATTTTATGAATTGTGTCTTGCTTAAGAAACAAGCTGAAGTGATCTGCACATGCCACAGAAAATATAAGAACATGGGAGGAGGATCAAATAAGAGTGAAAAATAGATGGAAGTGAAAAGTTTACTATTAGTGAAAGAAAGTGACCATTACAGCATAAAGACCTGTAAGACCTAATCCAACTTTTGACAAAAGTTGTCCAAGGAATCAATCTGTAATAGTGGGCCTTTGGGTACCCCTCATAACATAAAGGATTACCTTTCAAACTTCCTGATCTTCTCTGCTCAGCTGGCAGCTTGGAATAGCCACAGAGCTTTAGAGGATGGCAAACCCACTCCAATCAAAATCATTTTCAGAAGAATGTAAGGCTTCACTTATGCAAAAAATACACAAATACGAACTTCAGCATGACTGACAAAAAACAATTTTCAGATACTTGATTAATTAAACAAGCTTTGATTGCCTATAAGGCAGAAAAGTTTTGCCAGCTACTAAATTACTAAAAATGTTTGGAGCCCTGAATGTATGGGTGCCAGGTGTTGGAACATGATAATTTTAGATAAATATCAGCTCATCCTTAATTTTTGTAACTAGGTATTTAGTGGACTATGTGCATAGAATGCATAGCAAAAACTACCACTATAAATTACAATTTGTTTAAGCTGTATGTTCAATCTGATGTATGTGAATCTCTTGGTATAAATAAAGATGATGTATAGATATAAAAAATTTAGTGTTTCAAAATTACATGCATTACACACCAAAGTTACTAAAAATAAAAACACCAAATTCTACTGACTCAAAGAATCCTATTTAGAGACAATGGAATCAGTATCAATTAAGCAACTCAACACATCTGGCAATAATATCAGGTTCACAGGGTCTTGCCACTTTTACAAAAGTGCCAAAAAATGTTCTCTGACTAGTGATCATCATCTAAGGAAGAACAGAAAATATAATGAACATTTTTCTGCAAACTAATCACTTTTGCACTAGCAGCACTATATAGAGATGCTCAGATAGATTTTATACAATTGAAAAACCTAATATTACTGTTTCTATGATAAAATTAGAAAATCACATTCTGCATTTCATGAATATCCAAGTATATATGATGCAATAAGAGTGTCAATCTAGTGCTTGACCTGAATGTAAGTGCATATTTATGAGATGAGCTAAATAAGCATGAGGACACTAACAGCAGCCACAAATGCTGGAGTAACTTTACTACATATTATAGCAGCATGTACATACACTTATGTTGTTATACAAAAATGTATTATATTCACTGGCATTGATTTAAGACCATAATATTTATCATGCAATGACATGAAGAATTAATCAATTAATGCTGGACAATTATGCTATGACTTTGTTCCAAAATATCTATACTGATCAAAATATAGACTTGGCATCCATAAACAGACACGCCCTGACAATCAAAAAGGCCATACCAATCTGCAGACAGCTGTGTTACAATAGGTGGTTCACAGTAAATGGACTTTGAAAGAGCACATAGTTTAGCAATGATGATACATTGGTAGAACCCAGCAGAAGATCTCCAAGGCACTAAATATTTCACTCCTGAATGTTAACAGAGTGACTGTGCAAAGTTAACAAGATAAAAATTTAATGTTATGAAGAAAAGTGTGGAAAGGGAACACCAGATGTTATTTCTATAGCACATGATATAACAAAAGAATGGCAAGAAAGAAACCACCCCTTTGTCACATTATTTTTTTATTGCAGTGGACAATGCAGATGCTGTCCTCCTGCCTTTTTGAATAGCCATTTTTTCCTAATGAGTCCAGATTTTCAGAGTTTTCAAGAAGTGATTGACTGTACATTGTTATGACACTGTCCAGCACAAATATGCTCATTTAACCAACTGCAATGGTTTAGGGTATAATACAAGCAGTTGACAATCTCAGCTGATGATCTGCAAAGATAACTTCTGACCAATAAATTAGCATTTTCTGAGAGGCAGGCTCTTGTAATTTTGCATACCTGTCCTGGGAAAAGCATACTCATAAAATGTCTCACTATATGATGATAATGATAAAAATAATAGAATATTTTTAAAATGTCCCTGAATTTAGTAATGCTAATTTTAAGCTGTGTAAAATAGCAAATTGAAATATATATCCCATAATATGAAAATTACCATTTCTGAAATGTTGTCAATAAATTCTGCAAAAAAATTATCTACTTATATTTTATATAATTACAACCTAACTTTCAACTTATAAAATATTTATTTGTCATTTTTTAAAAAGTTTCTCGACCCATTCATTAATGATAGTAGTAATGTTTGGAAAGTTCTCATTAAAATAGTTTATGACTCTTGTATTATATTCCTAGCACTAAGCTGAAAAATTAGGTCATTGCCTATTGACAATAATTTCAATAATCGATAAGCTAAATCTTAGTAAGAAAGTAATGCATTACAGAGAAGTTGAATTCATACTGCCTCAAAGTGACCATTGCAATTTTGGAGCACCTCCAAAAAAAAAAACAAAAAAAAGAGAAGAAAATTATAACAAGAACCTATCATAATGTTCCAGGATTAGCCCTTGGTATAAGCAAACTGTATTCAAAAATTAATTTTCATTATGATCCTCTTTGAAATAGGCTGGTCAATTTTTGATACACTTATTCAAATGTCTGTAAAGAGCTTGGAAAAGCCATTCCTAGTAATTTCTTTAACACATTAGTCACATCTGGCTTGGGAGAGTGCATGTATGCAAAATGGCAGTGTTCCAGAAGGCACTTCATACTGGAAAACAGCAAGTCATAAGGTACAATGTGTAATAAGTATGGAAGTAGTAGAAGTAACATAATCCCACAATTGGTTAGAAATTCACAATGAAAAGTGTTGTGTGACATGCTGCATTATTGTGCTAAAGGATCTACTTGTGCTCTGTTAAGCAGGTCATGGCATTTGCTTCGCAAAGTATTGAGATAAATGAGGACATTCTAGTAAAAGAGAACAATGACTGTTTGAGAAACAAACAATGTTCTCAGTATTAAAGAACATGATAAGCATAGCTGTGGTGATGGTGACTTTTGTACACAACTCCAGGTCTTTGACTTGTGATTTATACAGGTACACCAGTTTCATTCCATGATGAACAAGCCAAAATGATTTGAGTCATTATCCACATCTATTTTCATTTCTCTGCATGTGTCAAGTTGTTGCTGCTTCTGCTTGTCTGGCAATGACTTGAGAACAAAACACGAAGCAATGCAATGCATTTTAAAGTATTCCATAAGCATTGCCTGACAGGAACTCTACAAGATACCCAATGTCACAACTAAGTAACTGGTTGTTTTTTTTTGCAGCAGTCACTGTGGACCAGCTGAGAAAGGGCTTGACAGTGCCATCATTGCAGAATGACAATAGCTGTCCACTTTGTCATTTTCAATGGATTATTGCCCTCACAAAATCAGCTTTGACACATGCACTCACCCACCCACACATGACTTGCTTAGAGAATCTAGTCCACAGAACTGCACTTTACACCTACAATATGTCAGTTGCAGATGTGCCAATTCTTGTATAACACCTGATAACAGCACATTACTCAAACTGTGACATTTTCAACTTCACTCTAATGCCTGACGAGCCTGAGACCAAATACCTGGTTTATATAGCAATAGTTTACAACAAATGCCATCTACTGCCATGTAAGTAAAATGTGCTTGTTGACACATTGCAGATGCAATGTAAACCACATCCATTGCAGTTCACTCAAAGTGCTTGTATATACAACTCATATTTAAATGAAATAATTATGATTAAAAAAAAAAAATAAACTTAATATCTAAAAGTTATTTTCATTTCCAATGAAGTAAAATGTAAGTATTAAATTTGCTAAATTTATAAAATTCTTTGAATAAATGTTTTGTACTTGTATCAAAGTTAAAGATAACATCTTGGTACTACTTTGAATTCTGAAGCAACACAACAGTAAATATTTTCTGAGACTCACAGTTTTTAAAATCCAACAAATTTCTTTTTTGTGGTTAAAATTTAATAAATAATGATGATATAATGAAAAAAAAAAATTTCTGCACTATACAACATACATACACTGGCTGGCTACTACATTAGGACCTGTATTTAGTAACGAGTTGGGCCACCTTTTGCCCAATTAACAGCCATGACGTGGCATAGTCCAGAAGATGTTGGAAAGTATCTTGAGTATTTCTCCATTCAGTCATTAACATTGTACTAAATCAATGGAGTGAAGGAAGCAGAAGATTGTGATGATTATGCTGACCAAGGGAGATGCCTGAATTCTCCATAAAGTTCTTCAACCCATGAATTCACAATATGGGCATGGTGGATGAGAGCACTGTCATCTTGGAAGTATTCAACCCCATCAGGGTGCATATAAAGCATCACCGCATCCACTTGATCATGCCAGCAAAACATGCCCCAAACCATGATTCCAACACCAAAGGTCTGGATAGTTGGGGCCAAGGGGTTGAGTGATTTTTGTGGCTTTTTCCAAATCTGAGTTTTTCCATCTGTGGAAAAAAAGAAAAAGTGGAGCATGACTTGCCAGACCACATCACCTTTTGAAAGTCCTACTCTTAGTTTGCAGTCTTTACACCATACTAGGCATCTTTTCACATTGGTAACTTTGATCAGTGATTTATGCAATGGTCATCATAAGGTACAGTTGGAGATGGACGTGGATTGCCCTATATTGTTTCTGAAGATCTATTGTTTGATGATGGTTAGACAAGATCCTCTTTCTGGTCATACATGTTTGTGGCTACAATTCCTTTTCAAAGGCATTTTCTTTTAACATTGCTGATAAACTTAAATGATCTTAGTCCTGGAGCAGTCTACCAACAAAACTGTTGGCCACTGTGGCACTCGCTATCATGCCTCTCTCAAATGCTGTCTGCCATACCTTTTCTGATAGCAAATATGCTTGTCCAAGTCATGCATAGTGCTGCAGGGACTATCTGTTGCATCATGCAGTTAACCTAATTTTCATCCGTATTTCAGGTCATCCGCAAGTCTAAAGATTAAGAACATGTAACTGGTCAATTTCAAATTAAATGGTAAATGTGAAAAGCTTGTGAATTAATCACAGGCAATTATCTATTTATTGTTTTATATGTAATTATACTTTTCTTTGCTTTAAAGATGTTTCAAATGTATAATTTTGAGATGATAGAATGAAAAGAAATGGGCTTTTTTAAGGAATAGTTTTATCTTTTAACAAAACAACAAAAACTTCACTCATACTTTATAAAAAAAGTTGAGTCAACAGTTTCCTTGCAGTAAATCAGTTGACCTATAAACTGTTTTGCATCTGTGACTAAATATATTTATAAAAAGGTAGAAATAAAACTTGGAGGTAAAAACAAGTATTCATTTAAATAGAACAAATGTAATCAATGCATTTCTAAGTACAATTTATACTACTAGAAACTGATGTAAGTGACATTTTTTAACAAATTGAAGGTTTTGAAATCTTTGATCATACCTTTAAAAAGAAACCAAAAATATTAAGGTCTATTTATTATGTAAAATATTATGTAGAATTTCTGCTATCTTTTTCAAATTGTCCTATCATTGTGGTTATTAACATGAGTGAAATGAGCCAGAAAAATAATTGACAATTCATGTCTAAGGTTGTTTAAGCCAAAGAATAATTATTTTAAATGGCAACTTCTTTGTTTTAAATATGCAATGTTTGTCAAATGAGCTACTAATTTTGTATTTTATGAGTAAATTGTTCCTTATAAAAATGTGCAAGTTCTCATCAGTTATGACTTCTAAAATCTGGGAAGAAAACATTTTTTTTTTTTTTATTCATTTCACTTTCTCAGTTACTTTAATCTTTAAAAGATTATTTTTATTTATTATTTTTAGACCATCATTAAACTTAATTAAAAGATTTTTCATATTTTCTGGTAACCTTTAAGAACAGAATTAGATAACACTATTGATATTATAATGGAATAGCAGTAATGGTTGGCCAGATGATGATAGAAGCACTGATATTCACCAAATTTTGTTTTCAATACAAAACACTCTTTATATATTCCATGTTGACAAATTGCTTCAATTTTAGACTCTACATTAATCAATTTAAAAAATTTTTTTTTAACTATAAGCAAATTCAAAATATAAACAAATTATGCAGACCCGATTTTATGATGACTGCCAGTCAAAGAAATATTACTTGTTCAGATTCCCAAATACAAATATTCATTAACTGGTGTATTCTGAAGCCTATTTGGAGTGTGGACTTGCACCATCATTAACAAATTCTCTATTTACATTTTCGACATGGAAAGTAGTAATCAAGTTTTGCAACAATCATTCTTACAGTGAGTATGACTAGTTCCTTTAACACTAGCAGGATTAAATAAGTGTAATAGTTATAGAGGTAATATTAATACAGAAGAAACTCTCAAATTTTAAATGCTCGGAACATGCGCCATATCAGATTTTTCAGATTTCATGATGTGTATAATGGGGTAGCCTACTACAGACACTTTATCTAAATCACTATTTTTTGGCTGGCACAAAATTTTACAACTGTCCACGGTTTTCTTAGTATCTATCACTCAGCATAAAATAACTATTTAATCCTTGTTTTTCAGATCATAAATTGTTGTTGTACCAACATCATACTTCTCACACAGCCATTTAAATCTAGTTTCTTAAGTAACTCAACCTTCTTAACAATACTTAAGGTGATGCTTCCTCTTACTTTTAAACATGATTAAGATGAGGGGGTCAAAATAATAGAATAAAACAATGGAACAAGCAGCTTGGTTGGATCACATTTTCAGATGTAAACATAACTGGGACTCATAACATCACCAAAATAAAGCAGTAGGGCCAAGAATCAACAATGCACGTTGGTTTTTGGGAACAAATTTCTTTGGATTTTATGCAGAATATTGTATTTAAATTTGGTTTTGAGAGTTTGAATTGTATTTGAAAAGTTAACGAGTCCAGCTCATCAAAATTAACCACATTTATATTTAGCAATCAAATCTAATTACCTGAAAATTATAACACAAAAGAATTTAAAGCAGCAAATTGCAAAAATTAGTTACATTTAATATGACTGTATATTACCAGATATCCATGAAAAGTACCTTTTAGATTAATTTTAGGCTTAAAGTAACAATTAAATCAGACTTTCTAAAGAATTAACCAGACAACCTGCAGCAAACACAACAGTTAGAAATTATGGCAAAAATATTAATTATTACATGCTAAATAAATATACAAAAAATAATTTGCTGAAAAAATTGCATAGCATTTTCAATGGTACCACATCACCTATAAAGAAATAATAATAAAATGACAAATATAAATACCGCTTTATTAAAGATCCTTTACAGTGTGAAACAAAAAAAAAAAAAAAAAATTTAAAAAAGGTTATTTGGTTTAATGCTCCATACTACAAAAAGTAACAGCATGGCCTAGTAGCATCTCAATAAAGTTCAGCAGCTGTTAACATCCTGTTAGCGGCATGTTCTGCTTTAGTATATAATCCACTTCCAGCATGCTCGCCAACATTGACCTTTTTAAGGAAAGACCAGATATCCCAACATTCAAGGCCCAAGAGAAATTGCAAAAGTGTTTAATCTTATCTTCACTAATTCAGCCCTTCAGCCTTGCTACAAAGCCACCTTCTACATTTTAATTAGTACTGCCATATTAACTGACAGTGTATATATACATATACACAACACACTTTTCTTTCTTTGTTTCGATTGACAATTTCCAAATCATAAAAGTGTGACAAGTTTCTTGACTACAGAGAAAGAGATGTGTAGCAATTTTAACATAGGGACACTAAGTATGTTGGGAAAAGGTGAAACTAACAACATACATGCATTTCTTGTCAAGAAACATTCAGGTATGATTTCTTAAATATGAGCATCTTGTTAACACAAATGAACAGGCATAATTATGAAAAATTGATTCACAGTTTTATGCTGAGTGAAGGCAAAATGAAGAAATACCAAATAAATTATTCAGTAAGTGAATTAGTCAACCATAAATATTTTTTTTTTCAATTTTATTTTTTTAAACTGGGTCTACCATCCTATTCTAATTAAATCTGCTAATTCTGCTATCCCAACCAACCTTGAAAAAAATGGCATGTCAACATTTAAACTTCTTGCATTTTTAAACTGTTTTTTTGTTCTGTTTTAACAGTATTCATCTGTTAAAATCATATTTTCTTTACTATACTAAAGAAAATGTTCAGATATATATATATAGCAATAATGATCAACAATGCAATATATTTTGTAGGTAATAAGTAGTTCTTTAGTAAATGCCAGTTTCAAAGATTTGTATTTGAAAAAAAAAAGATAACAGTTAATGGCTGGTAAGTTGAAAGGCAGGTGAGCTAGGTGACATCATGGTAGCTAAAATTCAAATTAACTAAAGTTGAATTTGTTATAAACAAATATCTTATTGGCTTTTAGATCCATGCAAGAGATTCCTAAATATATCAAACTCTCTCTATTTTTAAAGTAAAAATCCCTTTAATCTATTTTCAATGCAACAATTGCATACTTTGATGAACCACCAAAATATCATTAAATTGAACTAAAGAACCCAGAAAAACTTTCCCTGTGTAAATACTTCAAGATAAGTTGAGTGTATACCAATCAATCTGCACATAATCAAGGGAAAAGTTGCAGTGAGCCCTGAAAGCTGGGTCTCTCAGTGCAGAAACTATTGTTAGCATTTTTATTGTCTGTTTGGTGTAATACTGTAAAATTCAATTCGTCCATAAAAACGAGTATATTGTTTTCTTGTTGATTGTCAACAGGTACTTAAGTTCTCAACCTGAAATTATCATTTTGTCGTTAAAAACTTTTCGACAGATTATGTCAGCAATAAGAATTTTTTAAAAAATCTAAAATAAAAATCAGAAATGATGCATGAATAACTTGTAGAAGTAAAAGACCGTTTGGAAAATAACTTACCATTCCAAAACGAAGAAAAACAAACGTAAAATCTAGAAACATTAAAAAACTTCAGAATTTGGCACAGCAAACTACGATAAAGAAATGAATATTAGAATCATCTCGCTTAAAATACATTAAAAAAATTACTGATACTGGAGGCCTACTATAACTAAGTAAATAGGAAGCGTCATTAGCCCATTGGTATTACTGCATTAATACAAAATATGAAGCAAGCATTCTTTATAAGCTTAGCTATTATTGCACGTGAAATAAGTACGACTGAAACAACAAAACAAACTGAAAAATGTTCAACAATTATAATACAGGTGTGTGCTAGATGAATGGAATTAATTGTTCGCCTAATTTTATGTTACTAGGCGCAGGTACGCTGCTTCACAGAGCAATGAGATGACAGCGGGGATGTCTCCATCTTCCCACAAAGGTAGCTGGCTCTCACCATCACTGAGCTTCACTTGAATACACAAATCGAACAAATGTTTCTTTCAATATCGGAGCAACAGACAACAAGGTCCGAAATTGATTGTGAATATGAAAATGGAAAGACAATAATAAAAAGCTGTAAGGAACTAGATTACCTTACCTGTTGCATAAAGTTCCGTAAAAGATTATGAGATATACTAAAGTTTTCTAATATTCACTTCTTCATAATTCTTCAGTGGACGTTTTCCTGACAATAAAGCCATCCGTTCTAACTATCTATCACAATCACTCGGACTAACACAAAACCAATATGGCTGACGACACATCACATATCACGTGACTGTGATAAAATAAAAATTAAACATTTTTCACTCATTTAGGTGAAATACTTTACTCTGTGCACTTAGTTCCGTTTTAACAGTAAGCGTGTAATTAGATTTTCATCTATCTTGTCTACAGCTGCTTATAACATGTAATTATTTTTCAGAAATTTCCACAAACAATTTTCTAAATGTGGGTAACTATGCAGGATGTTCGCTTGTATTTTTTTTTTCAGTCAATGACGAACACTGAATCAGAATGGCAGTTATTGGAAATCAGATTGATTTGCTGAGATCGATTACTCTGTTTCCTTGCTAATCCATACTGACTATACAATATCAATAAATTTTACTTTGCCTTCAGGTTTGTTTGTATGTTTGTTTTTAGCTAGTAATTGGAGCTGAAAATGAAGCTGTCATTGACCAAAAGTTATTTTCAAAAGTAAAAACTTTCTGTTATTTTTTGTTGAAATTGTTTTTTTTATTCTTAACTGCATAAAATTTAATGGTTGATTAAAAAAAAATGTTATATTAAAAACTAATACTACATTTAATCAATGATTATTGTTTGCTTTGTTTTAATTTAAAAAAAAATGTTAGGCTAATGAGTTCTAGCTTGTCTGGACTTTTGTTTTGCATTTAAAGATGAAAGTGATACTGAATCATTATTCAACGATAGTCTTTTCAAGTTCTTTGACTTCAGAAGTGAATTATCAATATTTTCTGTGCATAGTTTTTATCCTTTTAAAAATAAAATAACCAAAAATATAAATTAAACTAAAAAACAATATTAGCCACAAGATGGTCAGTAGCTAGTAAGCAAGAATATTTATGCTTAAAATAGCCTGTCAATAAAATTCTAAAAATAGTTTAGCATCAGCTTGAAAACTGGGACCACATACAAATTAAAAACTAATTTCTGCACTTTAAGAATGCCCAATGCTTTTGCGTAAATTCTGCAACAAAACAACTCATCAAACTAAACCAATGATCAAACTAGAAAAAGTTAGCATTTTTAGTGCAACTGCAACATTCTCCTTACAAATGTATTATAAAAAAATTGTATAATTATTTTTAAAAAAACTTCATATGGACTTTCATTGTTGTCAATCTTTTTTTAAATATTTTATGATGCCACCTGATGCAGAAAAAGTAAAGTCAGTTTATGTGAGTTAATATTGATATATAATCTGTATATAAACATATAAACAATACCATGGCAACACACTGGACCATCTTTACTTCATCTTTAATGACTGACACGAAGAATCAAAAGACCATTTTTACATGGAATTCACAAAATGTTTACTATCTTTCATATTTTGCCATATAAACACCATATAAAAATGGTTTCTCTCTTTTTGGCAGCCATTAAAACTAAGATAGTTTTTCTCCACATTTAATAATTTTTGTTAAAACTCTACTTAAATCATGCGATAATGCGGCAAGTATTTTAATAACTCTATCACTTAGTTGTCTGCTTGATAACTTCAAAAGTTAAAACATTAATTAGCATTTCACAGCATCAAAGAACAGATGAATTTAAAATAACAATCATAGTTGGTCATCTTGGCTTAGGGCTAAAAGCTTTTTTTTTTATAAAGTAGTTTAATATCTCAATCACCACTAATTTATCTATTTAATATAAACAACTTAAAAAGCTAAAGCATCAAAATGTTTCAGAAGTTAATCAGTATTGCATAACAAACTTTTAATCTTTTAAATTTTATTTTGCAGAGGATTCCTCTTTCAGAAGGAAAAAAATCTATAACTAAAAATACTTTCTTTCTATTTGTCTGACATTTGTAAGCCTAAATTAATGTTTCATTGGTGTCTTTGTGTTAATTCCCTTTTTATATATTCATTTTTATTTTAGTGTGAACTTTGTTTGCGGTCATTCTTAGTGGCATCACCAACATTTGACCAATTCTTTTTGTGCTAAGTATTGGTGACAGTAAAACTGACAAAAAAATCATGCCATTTTGCTTGGAAATAAATTTCTATAAGCAACCTACATCATACTTCCTCAATTTTATTTATCTATTATTATTATTTTTTTCCTAATATTGTCAATAAATCTTTTCTGGTAAACAAGAATGTTAGAAATTCAAGTATAAAATTTTTCTTCCTTTTTTGTTTTTTTATTTTCAAAATGCTGTAATTTTATTTTGAATTTTTTTTTCTATATTGTGTTGCATTCCAGTGCTTACGAGTATGAGCTATTACTGAACTATTTTTGGATATGTAAGCATTGATTTTTTGATTTCAACTATTCAAAACTGAATCAAAACTTCAAACAATTCATGTTGATATGATTTCAAAAATACTCTTTCAATGGCAAAAAAATTAAATTGACTGTTATCTCCCCTTCAAGCTTACACTATATGGCTGACTAATGTGTATCATTTACAGATACAAGAAGTATTACAAATGAGATACATGCTTTTGATAAATTGTATTTGTTTTTATATTATCAGTTAGGGTAAAAAAAAAATTTTTTTAAAAACTCTGTCAGCCTAGTTTGCCCTAAGCTTCTAGTTACATTCATAAAACTAAGTGCTTTATTCTTAATTTAAGTTAAAATGTAGCATTCAAAATACTATCAGTGTACCAGACTGATTTTTAATATAAATGGTATATTATAAATCACTGTATATCAGGGTAAAATAAAAAAAATTGTAATTAGTTAATTCATTTATGTGAAAAATATTTCATTTTGGATTAACTATGCAGTGTTTGTTCAAAATAATTTATCGAGACAGACATATAATTGAAGTGATGCATTCAGAGCTCGATTTTAATGTTTTTTTTGCAAGCAGAGACACTATGTAGGTTCTTCAAACTTCTTGTCTATCTATCTTCATTTATGTTTAGTTAGTTCTGACTGCTGGCATTTTGTATGGTGTTTGAAACAAATTCTCATCTGGCTAACATTCCCACATAATGAGTGCTAGAAAGAGCTGACCTCTGTTCTACTGTACTAAACATTCACATGATTTGTTATTCCTGCCTTTTCAGTTATAAATACCATTGCAGTTGTAGTGTCTTGGATTTGTCATAAACTCCAGAATGTTTTTAACAGACATCTTTTAGGTATAGGTACAGACAAAGTAGTAGGACATTTTTTTTAAAAAAAATACTCATTTCTGCTGATGTTGATCTATTTTGTCAGTTTTTATAGTACTGCATCATGGAAATGGTTTCTTAATTATTAATTTAATGTTCTAAACATAGACAGAAAATAAGGAGGATAGATTTTAACCCTTGGTTATAAACAAAATGCACACACACACACACACACAAATTAAATGTTAATAATAATAATACTGGAAATTAGTTTTAAACAATAAACAGATGAATGTATAAATCTAAGTTAGGTAATAAAGCACAAGTTCCTGAAGTGTAATATAATAATACAAAAATAAAATTATCAATTAAGATTTACAGATGAACATATTAAAATTTGTAATTAAAAAATACCAAAATTCCAAAGATAAAAAAATAAAAATAACTTTCTAAATATTATTTTAAAAAATTTTGCTTATTTTATCCCCTTTGTTTTTAAATACTATAGCTTTTGTGTTTTGAATTTAACCAAAATGAATCTTGATCCATAGCTATATCTAGAAACTGGTCTACAGTATTTAATATGAAAAGCTCTCGCTTGCACCCTCTCATGTAAGGTTAGTAAATATTTATCCTCTTTCTGATTTTTGTCTAAAGTACATAACTGACATTCAATATTTACTAAAGTCTGTCCAAACATGGAGTTTTACACATATGAGGAACAAGTTTGCTTTTACATTTGTACATTATAGACAGAAATACTGTATCAACAGGCGTAAGTCACCATAAAAAACAACAAAACACTAAGAATTAAAACAGTAAAATGAACAGTAAGTTAAAAAAGGAAAACATAAATCAATTATTACTCTTGCAATTTTAAGGTATCTACTTTGTTCATTTTTAAACTTTAACAGTTAGTTTATATAAACAGTAGTAAACACTATTATAACTATAATTATTTTCAGAGTATTCCAAAAGTCTTGGCAGAAAAAAGCTTCACTGTCTCACAGTACAGTACAGTGGAACCTCTTTAACCTGGACGCCTTGGTTCCCAATTAATGTCCGAATTAATGAATTTTCTGGAGAGTCGAATCATCAAAGTTTTAGACACGATCAATGTTATAGAAAACATGTTGATTCACAAGTAGTATGATTTTGCATGTGCATGTATTACTCATCACATATTACTCTACCACCAAGGTATCCACTGGTAAAATAGGTAAATAAAGTTTTTTTCTTAAACTTTTCCCGTTCGATCTATCTTTAAGTCTTACCAATTCATCCTTCCATTAATTTAATCGGAATGTAAAATGTTAGACAAGGTTCATGGGTCAATGATTATATCACCAGATGAACTGATAACTGCCGATCAAATTTTGTTTTTGAACATCGATCACCCATATGATCAGCCCAAGTCGTAAATACAGCTATTGACAAGTGATCGATACTGCACAAACTACACGATACATAAGCTGCAGATGTTAGTATACAATTATCAAACCTACGCCTTCTTCGGTTTCAAACAAATTTGTTTACATGAGAATTAACACCCGTCAGCCATGACGAAAATCTACAGGTAAACCGGAAACACGTGTTTCAATCATGATCAACACACGTCGCTCAATGTACAGCTTAAACAGCCAAATTTTAATTTTATGATGAAACCACGTTTAAAATAAATCTCCGGATTGCTGAGTCAGTTTCCATAGTTATTATACATTGTGTTCTGAGTTTCTAACTTCCGGATCCGGAATGCGAATTTCCGGTGTAATGATGAATATTTAGGTTGAAAATTCCGTTCCTAAATAATTATGACCGGATTGCCAGGTTTCCGGATTAACGAGACTCCACTGTATTTGACCAAATTGTTTAGTGTAAACAAGTTAGTGTAGCCAAATGAATTATTCCTCTTGATAATTACTGTAACACTAAAAACACAATCTCCTCTTGTGATGTTTAAACATCATAAAATTCTATCTACTTTCTTGTACTTTGAGATTAAACTGAAATTTAGAACAATTTGTTAATCCCAATTATTTTAAAGAAGCTTTTTTTTTTTTACCTCAGAAAATGAATCACAGCTGATTTTTAATGATCAATAGCAATTATTGAATTATTGAGAGCAAGTATGTTTTAAAATCTGTAACTAACAACTCAAGTTTTTTATTGCTAAGATGAACCATACTAATTGTTCCAGAAAATTTTTGTTATTATAGATTTACAATCCGGTGCCTGAAATTCAGTTATTACTATCCCGTTTAGAACTATTTTAAATTGTCAAGAAATAATAATAATAATTTAAAACTTTATTTTTTTTATTTTTTATAAATGTATCATTATTTGACTTGGATTTTCTGTTTTAGATCTGAAATAATTATTATGCAAACAAGGTATAGTAGTAGAGATCTAAATCACTGATAAATGAAATTAGGAAAAATTAAATTGAGAACATTTATAAAGTACAGTGTTTGCAGACTACTGATCAAAAGATATATATATAATATGCAATAGTCATTTTCTCTAATCAGTGTTACCAAACAAGTGTTCTTTTGTATTTTATGGCTGGTTTATCACTTAGCATTCTTTTTAGGCTATGTATCATCTTCAAATGTACCCATATCAACACATCACCGTTTCCATGGTTATATTAGTAATAATACTGTAAAAGCAATAAAATATGAGATTAATGTTCCATTGCTCATTGCATGCACTAGAATACCTCCTCTTTCCCAACTGTGAATTTTGCTTAGTAAAATCTCTTTTACAAAAATTAACTTTATTAAAAAAGCAACTTTTTAAAATACTTTAAATTAATTTCTACAAGTGATTTGTAGTAAAGACTGTATTTACCAGCAGTCTTTTTAGTAATCCTAAATCTTTTAAGTTAAAAAAGATGTTGCCTTTTAAAAACTGACAAAGATCTAAAAAAGAAACACAAATATACTAAAGTGAGATTTAGTTTTTTTTTTGTGATACAGTATAAGTTCAGTACAATCATGTCAAAACTCATAATAAATAAAGTATATAAATAAAATGGCACCTCCATTGTAACATCTATAACAAAGATATTGTATCATCTGTAAGTTAATCATGCAAAGTAAATCTCGTAAAAATGACTCGCAACATTTTATTTTGATGAATGTGTTTAATGAGTGGGTGAGATATTTTTCTGTAAAAATGCTCTAAATATTTTGTTTATTACAACAAAATCTGTAAAACTACACAACTATAATTTAAAATCAAATTATTTGAAAATATTTCACACAGGAAATAATTAAAGGATTACACTTACATTAATTATCCTTTGTTTTGTAGTGAACTCTATCACTGCTTTAGATTGTGAAATATATTTTTAAAATATTTATTATCGGTTATTATTATTATTGTTTTAAAAAATGTTTGATTACATTAAAAAAGAAAATAAAACCTGAGATAGTTCTGAGACTCCCAGAATAATATTCCAGCTTTCTAAAGGCTTTGTCATCTTTTGCACTAAAACATGACGTCTATATATACACAACTCCTGCAAATCTCAAATATAAAAAAAAAAAAAACCAAAACATACAAAGAGCTAGATTGAACAATCAACCTAAGAAGGCTCTATTCATCATCACATTTTTTTCTTGTATCAACAGAGTTAGTATACATTATGCATTAAGATGCTGGCTTTCATCAACAATAACTAAATAAAAATCTAAGTGAAATACGCATGAAATTCTCTTGAAAAAACATTGTATTGTTGTCAGAACTTGCCAGTATTTTTAATTAACATGCAATGCGATATATTGGTCGTCAAATAAATATGTAAAAAATGCTTAATTTTCCTCAAAATATAATTGTATTAGTTTTGTCTTACCACTTTTAAACATTGGTCTTTTTACTTTAACTTTTAAACTCATTTTCTGCACCATTAACTGAACTGTCCCTTTGGAACTCTTCTGAAAAAAAAACACATTTTTTAAGGTTTCGCTTAAAATGGCTTCCTTTCAAATTGTTATGCGAACGTTGCAGCTCTATGTTTAAAGATTCTAAGGTATGATAGGAGCCCAATTTTTATTTGAAGTATTGAAAATGTTATTGTACAGTTAATTTTTGTAGGTAGAAATTAAGTTGTTTAATGGAAGTACACACACACACTCTTACCCTTTCTCTCTCAAAACCTACCTTCTAGTTCTGCACTAACGAGTAAAATTATTCTCTGGCGTTCTGCATCCACGGCATGTTGATACTATGTCTGAAATCCATTTCGCATCCTTAGTGTTTAAAAAAATATTATTGTATTTCTAAACAAAAACATTTTCTGGAGGACTTTAAAATTATTTTTAAGAAACAATGGCTTGGTACAACTACAAAGTTAAATTTTTTATTGTTTCACAGCTGATGCAGAACAATCTTGATTTTACTTGTTTCCAGTTGGTTTTATTTATCTTTAAAATATTTGATTTTACTAATTATTCTAAATATATCATGAAATATTTTGAAATACTATTTTATTTCACTTATAAAGTTTTTTTTTTTTTTGTTGAAGGTATCTCGCCATGAATTTTAGAATTAATGTATGCCTTGTCCGCCTTTCGAATTTTCCTGAAAGTAAAGAATCAGCTACTGACGTATAATAGACTATCATATTTTTGTTGGAAAGAACTTGGAATTTTTGAAAAATCACTTCAAACTTTCTTTCTGCCAAGCACTCCTTTTCAAAGAGTGTACACGGTTCATTTCCCATTTCGTGTGTCGCTTTGCTTGTCAGCAATGGCCGACAACTGCTACATTGTTGGATATGCAAAACTTGGTACGTCTAGTTGTAAAAAATGCAAGCAAAAAATTGAAAAAGGGTCTTTAAGAATTGGAAAAGTTACTGCGAATCCTTTCTCTGAAGACGGTGGAAATATGAAGCATTGGTTTCATCCATCATGTATCTTTGAAACGTTTCTCAAAGCCCGGATATCAACTAAAGTTGTAGAAGAGCCAGATGATCTTGATGGATTCACAGATTTGCAGCAAGAAGACAAAAATTTGATTAACACATTGATAAAAGGTACAAATAAGAATTACTTATCAATTATCCATTTTTTTTTTTACATTTTAGCTACCATTTTAACTAATCTGCTTTTGATTTGAATGCTTATCAAAAGCTGTATTTAAAAGAGCTTTGGTCTTAAAGACACCTTTTATTAAAGAAAATTATTAGCTTAATTCTGTTAAATAGGTAATAATATATGAGACAGCAAAATGCTTACACTACTATATATGGTAAGTTAATCTTTAATATTTTCCTTTATAAATAGATTTTTTAAAACTGATGTTTGCATCAGTAATCTATTATTTTACAAAATAACATTATTAGCTTAATTAATTTTGTTGTATCTAACTTAGTAGTTTTTACTATTCATTTCTATAGGAATGTAGACTGTCATTGTTTACTGTTGTTTTATAAATATGATTTTTTTCACTGCTTTAGAGAAATTGGAAAAATGCCAAATTTTAATCTTAGCTATATATTTTTATTTATGCAGATTTTGTCATTTTAGTATTAAATTTTATTAAATTTATTAATTTTTATTAATTTCTTTTGTAGAATTTTCAGCTGATCCAAAGAACAAAAGAAAGACTATAGTGCAACCTTTAAATTTTCCAAAGAAAAATAAAACAGAAACTCCAGCCTCATCAACAGAATTTGCAGATGATGGTGATTTTTTTAAACATTAAAAAAATAAAGTAGTCTGATTTTCATAGATATGGGCAATATTGGAAGTAAAAACATTTATTTTATCAAAGAATGGATGATAGTAGATTTATTACATTTAATTTCTTGATAACTGTGTTACTACTAAGAATATATATACACATGCAATTTTACAAAAATACTTTTCTTTTAGTTGTAGATATTTAAGATTTTAGTTAATAATACATAAATAATTCCATTTATTTCTGTCAGCACTAAACATATGGTGTTGATTGTTTTGTTTATGTTAAATATCTAATAATAAAAATTTTCTTTTTTTTTTTACAAAGATGTTTGTTCAACAAATTTCTAAAATATTTGATCCATCCAGATACAACAAAGAGAATGATTGATTATAGATGCTATGTACAAAATTGTTCATTACATTACTTTTTGAAGAAAACTTAAATAATTATTATGCTGACTGCAAAGTTTTTCTTTATATAAAACTATTTTCAATAAAGTTAAATTTGAAATTATAGAATTCAACAGTGTTTCTTTATCACATTTGTATTTTTTCAGGTAAAATATTTAGTATTGTGTTCTATTTAGAGATTTGGTACAAATATAGAATACTAGCTTGGGTACCTGGCACTGCATGGGGAAAAAAATTACCTTTATAAAAAAAGGTTTTATATCAATTTGAAAAACAAATTTTAGTTGTTTAAAAGCACAATCTTCGAATGTACATTGAATTGATACTAAGGATACATTTCTTAACATTATATAAGTTGTACACTTAAATTTAACTTTGTTCCATAAGAGTCTCTTTATAGACAATGTTTTGTGTTTCCTTGGGGTGAAAAGCAAAACAGATTTTTGTTTTGGCCAACTTTTGAGCATCCAACATGCATTTGTCCATAGTGGAAGAATGGACTATCCCCAACAACGTTCAATGATTGACCCTGTGCTTTATTTATGGTTATACCAAAGCTGAGTTTTATAGGGAACTGGATTCTGTTGAATTCAAAGGAGCTTTTTTAAAATTGCATAATGGTTATGCTTTAGCTGACATGTTTAAGAAACTGAAAATGTACCTGATCAATACAGGCCTAGCCTATAAGATGATGACATTTTTGTAGTAAACTACTAAATGAATTTTTATTCTTAGTTTTCAAAGTTATACCATGTTTGATCTAAAATCTATCTTGGATGACTTAAATGAAGCCTTCAAGGCCGACTCTTGAAAAATTGGTTAAATGAGTACTGTGAAGCTTTAGTTACTCTGAACCTTGAAAGGTGGCCTTTGAGATCAGGTTCTGGTGCCCTTGGATTCCTGAGATACCTTCATTATAGTTTGAGGCTGCTAAGTTGTTTATTTGAATGAGTGCAATGAACTAAGTGTAATCTGAAAGGCTTTTGAATGATGGCTTTTGGTGGCCTAAAAATGACTTTCAAGGCCTACGTGTGGAAGCTGAAAACCATGTCCAGATTTTGAAGTAACTACACTCAGAATTTGGGGTCTCTAGGTCCTATGGTTTGGCTGTGAAAGAATAACAAAGAAAAACACAAATGCTTGGAAATGTGTATTAAATGGGGGACTTCCATTGGTGGTGATGAGGATTAACACAAGGGGAGATAACTACCACCCTTTACTGTTTCTCATGATGGGCTGCAGTGCACTAAAGTATAAGCTTAGTATTTTTAATATTTGCACAAAATGTATAGAAATAACAGTTTATAATTAAAAACGTGAATCTACAGAAAATATCTGAATCACTTGATTGTGCTTGGTAATTTTTCTAATCAATAGAAGTCCGACAAATAAGTATTTTTTAGCTGAATATTTCTACAATTGTCCCTTTAAAATTTGTTTCCTTTTTAAATACAATTCATCTAAAAGAAGCCTGTTTTGTTGTAGCTGTTCCGTCAACGAGTGCTGTGGAGGATCCATCCCAACCAAACCATAATATTGATAAAGACAGCTCGTTTCGACAATTTCGACAACTTTGTGCTAACATTGCTGAGGAGAACAGCTATTTGGGAAAAACACAGCTTGTTTCAAATTTTTTGGAGAAAAAAAGTTTTTGGAGTGAGTCAGTGCATTTGATTGCTTGTTTATTATCTTGATTTATCAAGCTTTAATGAGTTGGTGTTTTTTTTTTTTTTTGTAACTTTTGAAATTCTTGGAAAAATGACCAAAAAAATGAACACTTGTTTTTTTTTTTTTTTGTCAGTATTTAGATTTCAGAATCTGTTTCAAAGTTTTTTGTTTTTATTTTCTAATATTTTAAAGATTTTTTAAAAAATGGATTAATCTTGATATGCAGTCAGTAGCTAGGCTCATGACTATGGCAGGCATGTGTCTTTAACTGAAATGTGTTTTTTTGGTTTCAGAGACTGGCTACAAGGTTATTGTTATTTCTTTGTGCCATAGTCATGAAATCATTTTGTGTGGTTCTTACACAAGTTTTATATTAGAAAATTAATTTCCATTTAGTTGTGAGAATTTTAAAAAAATAATTTTAATTATTATTATTTTTTGTAGATGCTTTTAAAGGAGATATATATCTGTGGGTGAAGATGTTGTTACCTGGTGTAATCAAAGTTGTGTATAACTTGAACAACAAACAGTTGGTGAAACTTTTCAGCCAGGTGAGTTTTCAAACTGCAGCTGCCAGAACCTAATTTCTATTTTGTTTGCACATTTAACAATGGTAGATTATGAGTATTGAAAATATAATAAAATGCAACATTGCTGGCAGTTAGGTATACTGTTAACTTAAATCTTCCACAATTATAAATGTTAATATAATTTTTTCTTTGTAAAATCTTTCATGAATTTCTTTAGAAATGATTCTTTAGGGCATAAAATTTATTATTTTGTAACTTATGAAGATAAGTTCTAAGGTTATCCATTTTATAAACAAATGATGCACACTAGTTATTTTTCAGTATGATCTTTGAAATAGGACCCTGGGCTTTTAATACACTTTTTGAAACATTTGTAAAGAGCTTGGAATACTGGCTGAAGCCTTTTTTGGTAACCACCTTCAATGTATTGTTCATTGCTGACTGGACAGCATCTGTCTACAAAAGGCAGCCTTTCAGGAGGCACTTCATAATTGGAAACAACAAGAATTTACAAGGTGCAAGGTTTGCTGAGTACAGAGATATTGGAATAATGTAACCTCATGATTGGCTAAAATTCATAGATGAGAAATGTGTGGCTTAGCGCTTTGTTGTGTTGAAGGATTCATGTGCTCTCTCTGAACAGATCATGGCACTTGCATTACGCAGCATTACGAGATGAGTGAGGACATTGTGAAAGAGAACACTGAGTGTTTATCTTTGGGGAACAAACTCCTGTGAACAATGCCCCTTGCATCAAAGAACACAATGAGCATAGACTTTCTTCAGCTCTGGTGACGAAGGTGACTTTCACAAGAGTACTATTTTGTAAAGGATTCTGCTGAAAACTAATTTTTTGTAGTTTGCTCGTACAAAAGCCACTCCTGGAACTCTATGATAGGTCCTTGTTTTTACGTGTAACATGTTTGTCACTGTAACTTATTAATTCCTTAAAATGATAAATATAATTCCAATTGCTATTTTTTTAACTATTCAGATCTTTTTATTTTACGACATATTTAAATTACTGTTTTTAATGACTGGATTTCATATTGATATTGTTTTTGATTATGGATTTTGCAGAATTTTTTGACTATCCCAAAATGCATTACTGTTGATCAAGATGGACATGCATAAAATGAATCAACAGAGCAACATTGAAACCTAATAGTCATGATGGTTGTTATATGTTCTATTATACTGGTTGTATAAAGAAGTTTCTTTTTAATATCAGCTATTATCAATTATCAAGATGAGTATTTTATGAACAAAGCTGATTGAATAAGTATTTAAATGAAAAGCAGTGTTACTTACTTATGCTTTTGCAAAACAGCTTTCTGCTGTTGTAGATGATAGTGATATGTCATAAACTGGTTTTAAGCATCAAAGATTTTGAAATTTTTAATCTATGGTGAAAAAGGGATTAAGAATGAAAATCAAATAATCATATACAAATAGTATATGGATGAAAACTTGACAACAATCCATTCATACTTGCCAGTAGTGTGGGTCAGGTTTACTGATTATAGCAGTTTTTTATGTCCAGCTTTTACAACACAATTATAAAAGAAAAAGATGACTGGAACAAACTCACTATTGGACAGCTGTTTGGAGGTAATTAGTGCAGTTGTGACTAAAATGTTTATCCCACTCACTCATTTGTATGTAATATTAGGTTATTTAAAACAATTTTTAGATATTTTCTACAAGCCAGGAAGAAATGATTGAAGATTTGGAACAGGTAATATACTTTTTTGTAACATTAAAACTACAGCATTATTTTAGTGTAAATGAGGGATGTTTAACTAGTTTTGTCAGCTCAGTCCATGCCTTGTGTTTCACATAGTGGTGCTGGCATACTAATAAATCAAGCCTTCTGGGAGAAATGATCCCATCCACATCAGAATGTAGATAAGGGAGAAATCAATAAACTTTTTTTCTTTTTAAGTAAAACATACTCAAGTGTTGCCAATTTTTTAAAATTGTAAATTAAATGATGCTTTATAACACAGCCAAAGAACCATACAACTTTTAATGCTCAAATTTAATATGCTACCTGGGAGGGGGGGGGTGTTTTTATGTACAGCACACACGTAAATTGAGCCTTATTTTGAGATACAGGCAGTGTCAATTTTGGTATAAGATTTTTAATGAATAATTGCATTTATATTTAATTTATTTTTAGTACTAAAGAAAATAAGCTTGTCTTACACTAAAGTCTGATAAAATGATAATTTAACATTTATGTATAACATTACAGACTTATAAATAATATGATTTCAGCAGAAATTGTTTTAAATAATTTTGTGTATTTTACTCTCAGATTTTATTTCCTTTATAGGGTGATGTGGCAGAAACTCTCAAAATATTCTTTGAACAGAGTAGAATGATTCAGCCCCAAAAGAAGAGTACACTGTTATTGCAAGAAGTAATATATGTGGTCTCTTTGTTTGTTTAAAACTAACTTTTAATTGCAGTCTAAATTGCCATTGTCAACTTTTCTGTTGCATATGGCTGTACTGTGGATTTGACACAAAACGTTTTTAGTATATGTGGCAAAACCTTATGTGCATTGAAATAGATTTTAAAATCTTGATTATTGATTTTAAAATACATAAGAAATTTACATTCCACCAGAATACAAGATTGCATTTTATTTTGCATGCAAAGCCCATATGTTAGAAATGCAGGGTCTCAGTGTTTGTTTGATGGAAAAAGACTTCATACTGTTGGTATTGAGAGTTTCCTCATGCTTGGTGTTGTCATTTGTTTCCCAGAACTTTCTGAAAAAAAAAAAGGCTGAGGGATGGAATCTCATAGTAACTGTAGAGGATGTGGGATTCAATATTTGTCTCCATTTCATCTAACATATTTGATGGGAGAAAGAGGTCTAGTGAGACTGCTGACCAGGGAAGGATCTGCATAATGGTACCCATACCTTGTGTTCAGTCAAATGGGATCATGACAGCTAGAGGATTTTATTCCTTGTACTGCACAGCCATTACATTGTCATCTACAATTGACATTTCTTTGAATTGCTGTGAAGCCTTAACACCATCCACACCCAGCAGCATGGGTGGGCATTGTGGGTCTGGGCCCGTCCTCAATGTAACAACCCCCTCATTTTATGCAAAGTGGCCTGGCCCTGCTCGCCTTCGTAAACTCTCATTGGGCTTATAGCCCCCTGCACCAATTTGTTGGTGCCCAAGTTGGCCTAAAGCCGAGCTGGCTAGTGTGCGTCCAGCCGAAGTCACTGTCCAGTCCTTGTGGCGTGCTACCATAGGCGTTGTGGTCCGAGTCTTTTAGTTGCAGACATTGTTCACTCCTTTAGTTGTCATAATCTAGACTCTTGTGAACAGTAGGTCGTTGCTAAGACCATTGACATCATGTTGATCAATCTTACAATGTGTACTCTTGTGCAAGGCTCCAAGTAGTCCTTCCCAGCAGAGCTCTTGCTGTCAGCATTAATTGCTAAGATGGATGATAAAAATGTAACAGCCTCAGTTTAACAAGGCAAGGTGACCTCATTATCTTGGTATTAGAGAGAACTGTAACAACAGCTGACTTTGGTCTGCAGCATTACTATTAAGTATGGAATGAATGCACTGGTTGCAAATGCAAAACATTTTTTTTCCTTCAGTATTAAATGTAGTGATGCTGACTTGGACAATGAAGACCAACCATTTTATTCACTGTAGGTGTGTTGTATGATGCAGTTGGCAAATTTACACATCTTGGTTTGCATGTACAAAACATCACCTTTGCATCCTCATTTTCCAGTGGAATTGTAAATGTATAAATAGAAAAAAAAATGGTATATTTTACAAAGCATAGGAAATATTTTTATGAATATATTTTCTTTTTTGTTTTTTTAAAGTAAAACCTACTTGATATAACTTTAAACCTCTATCACCTCTGAAGAATGTCTTAATTTGCTAATTGATTCATTAACTTCTTAACAACAGTTATAAAATATGTCTCCACAGCATTTTTTAAGGCCATATTTAAAGCTTATTCATCGTTTTTTGGCCTTTAGGTTATCTTGGTTATTTTATATTTTTCTGAGTGAGATAAAGTTTCACATCTTTTTATGTTGCTTGTTTTTATTGGATTTGAAGGAGAAAATATTAGAATTAAGAACAATATAAATTTGACTAATAATAATACAAACTTTACTCATGTCATCATCGTCTGCATTCAACATTGTCAAATTGAAGACAAGCCTTTATAAAGTTGTATAGTGCCATGTGGGGCCTTCAGCAGGAAATGAAAAACTCCTACTAAAACTTTGCTGTTCAGGAGGAATGTGCAGTTCCTAAAGGAAACCCATGCTGACAAAATGATACAGAAAAGTGAGAAGAAACCATTCTATGGGATGTTTGCCATACCAAGTTGGTTTCAAATGTGGATCAAATTCAGACCTTTTGGCTGCAACTGGTCAGTTTTATCACTCAGTAATGTCATTAACATTGATGCTCTGGTGCAAATAGATTCTTTTTAGATGGTTTCAGCAAAATTTATAATCATCATTTTTTTGTCAATTATTTATCTCAGAAAGTTGTTTTTTAAGTTTATTTTTATAAACATTAATTGTTTTAATTCTTTTATTATGAGTTTTGTATTTTAAATATGCTTTTCTTCATACATGCAGGTTGATTCACTACTTAATGATTTATCACGAGTGACAAAAGAAGATGACCAGCAAAGAATACTAACAAAAATTACAAAGAGGTAACCATGTGAACTTCAAGCAAAACGTTTTTGTTTAATATTTATTGTTATTTTTGGAGGCTTTCAATGAACAGTTTAAAGATGTAGGGGCAAAAAAAAAGTTTATTTTTTCTCTTACAACTTTTTCTGATTAAAAAATAATAATCTTATTCATTGATCAGCAGAATCTGTTGAAGTGTTCCAGGACACAACTATTTTTTATAATGTGAAATAGAACATAGATTTTTATGTAGAGAAGTATTATCTTTGTGAAACCATGTTTACAAAATAATTACTGTATTTTTTGTGTATAAGTTGATACCTTTCTTTTCCTGGAAGCCCAGGTTTTGATTTATACTCCAAATTGACTTATCTCTGGACAGAGTCATTGAAATTGTTTTAATGAAAAAATAAATATAATATGATAAAATATTAAAATGTTATTTTCTGAAATAAACTGTAAAATTGATCTTTTGAAACAGACTACGGAAATTATTGCCTGGAACATTTGCTACTTGGGTAGCAATTCACCATTCATGTGTTGATTGAAAGATGCAAAATTATCCAATCAATAACAAATGTGTGTTCACCAATTACATTCTATCTATCCTTCTAAATCTTAATTATATGTATAAATACCCAACAAATCCTCTTTTTAATCTTAAAATATCTAATGTAAAATCATGCAAGTTGTACATGGCAGCTTTTAAACTAGAAATTGTTAAGTTTGCTGAAAAAATGGCAGTAATATCGCCATGCACACACAATACAGTGTCAATGAGAAATGTGTTAAGGACTGGCATCAAAAGAAGGAAGCGTTATGAACTATGAAGAAAACCATGAAGGCAAATAATGGCTGCAGAGATAAGTGAACTAACATTGAGGATAAGTTAGAGGAACATGTGCTAATCCAACATTTCACATGTTATGGACATAGTACTTTTAGCTGAGACTAAAGGCTAAACAAATCACAACTGATGATCACTGTCTTTATATTTTTTTTACACTTCTCCCTATTTTTTTTTTTGCTGTTGTGCAGTATTCATCATGATTGATTCTTTGAGATGTGTACCGTATTATCCAATCAGACAGAGACTGAGTATGGGGACTTTCATATTGGCCTAGTTGTGAATCCCAAATGTCAGAAAACTGGAAATTGAGTTGAATATTGACTTGTGCTATCAAAAATGAAATTGTGAGTTGAATTTCTGAATTTGAGTGCGCTGTAATATCCCAAAAGTAAATAAAAGTGTTGAAGAAAGATAAACTGAGATGCTTGGCTTTTTAAAATAGATGATTCAATACAGTGCAAGTGATACTGGATCACCTGATGATCACTTGTCATACAATGACTAAATAAAAGAGACCAGGCTTTCGATACCAGAATTGGTGGTGATGTTTTCAGTTTGTTTCAAATAACTTTCCATGATCACAAACATGTTGGAAAATTATTTCAATACCATATGTATGCAAAAGATCATCCCACAAAATAGTTCAATGATATGCATAAGCAGCTCATTAATGTTCACCGTAGAAGTACCATAGACAGTGATGCGATGTGATGTGACAGTGTCATGAAGATTTGGTATATTGTTCTGACTGGTTGAAAGTTTGGCTAATACTGCAGTTGATCTTGCCTCGGCTTATTCTATGAATAAAGGAAAGAAAAATGGGTAAGTTAGTCAATTCAACATATACTCCACATTGACTTATATGCTGAAAAATACAGTAATTAGACACTTTAAAGATGGCAGATTATAATCTTTAATCAGTTATGTCAATTTTTTGTGTAAAAAATAACTTTATAATCATTCAACCTGATCAGATATAAAAATATAACACATTCTTTTTTTAGATGTACTGCAAATGATTTTAAAATGGTTATCAGACTGATTAAACATGATTTGAGGATAAATGCTGGTGCTAAACACATGTAAGTGCTAATTTTGATAATATATATATTACTTAAATTGTCTGTGATTAGTTAACCATTTTTTTCTGAATATTTGAATTTAAGGTTTTACAATTATGATCACTTGTTAGACAAACCACTATGATTTTTAAATACCTAAAGAATGGAGTATACCTTGTTTAAAATGTTGGTAGAATTTTCAGCTGCAAGTTGTTTTCATGCATTTAACTGGTGAGGACAAAGAGGCTTTTAACACAGCACATTCCCAACACTGTTTTTATTGAGTGCTGTGAGACTCACTGGTGGACACATACCAAAAACCACTTAAGTAGGTAACTGAACATAGGATTTTCAACTGTGATCATATTATAAACTTTGGTTAAGTGTGGTACCAGAATGTGGATTAATAAATTATAAGGTAGCAGCAAACATGTTAAGAAAACTGGATCATATCCCTAGAAAATTTTTTATTGGTTCATTTTGATTTATGACATCTGCATTGGTTTGTTGCTGGTGTAAAGGTTCTAAAACAAAAAGAATTTTGCATTTACTGAGAGCATTAACAATGCAGTTATCAGTTTTGTCTGTTTTTAATAAGAATTTTGTGATCTAAATGAATCACTTTAACAAATGTGTTAACATTTTGATGAAGTCAGATGGCATTTACAAATTGTTTTGAAGCTATTAACTTGTGTGAACGGAGCTTCTAACTTTTATACACTGGGCCCTTTGAAAAAAAAATAATAAAATTTATCTCTCTCAAGTGTAATGCTACACATGATGGATGTTGAGAAGAATTAGGTTAATAGGAATAATGAATGCTTTTGTACTGATCTGATATCCACTCAACATTGTTGTGTCTGCTATAGGCTAATTATGACCAGGTGCCCCACAGAATATGGGGTCATGACATCCTTTTGCAGCATCTACACAACCAATTCCAGAATGCATGAGGCTCTGCTAATAAGATTTTTTTGTCAGATGGATATGAATCAGTGGCAGAGACTGATTACCTTGCTGTGATATGCTTCTGCTTTATCAAGATAAGAAAATGTTTGGCTTTGAATTTGGGAAATATTCTCATTTAATGTGAGTTTTGCAGATGACAGAAATTCATTTGTAATAACATAAGTGGTTTCCTTAAAAATGTGTTCTTGAGAGAGATTCATCTAGTGAATTTTAGATTTTGATCCCAGCTTGTGATCATAACCACGGCAGCATTGTTAGGACTCACATTGATGGTTTACTGCTACTCTTAATAAGGGCCTATGAGGAATCAAAGGAAGCTGGTCATCTCAATGAGAGTCAGTGCAAAGCAGGTGCTATAAAAGTTTTGTTAGTAGATTGTAATCTGTCAGGAAAAGTTAAATTGTATCTTATCAATAAGATAACATACCAGTCAAAATCTATGCCAGTACCAACATATACAACTAGTGCCAAAGGGAGACATTAAATAGGTTTACTTTTAGGATAACAAAATCTTGTTATCATCAGATATGACATAACATTGGTCAGTCATCAACAAAGCCTATAAAAAACTGATGAGACTTAAAGTTAACTATAGCTATTGCAAAGAAAAAGAAGTCATTCCTTTTGAAACAGTATTTTCTTTCCAATTCTTGTTTAACTTTTTAGAAATGTTTCTTTGATTGTGATTGGTTTTACCTGTACAGTTTATTATTAATGTAAATTTTGTATTAAGAATGTCCAAATGAAACCAACTTGATACTGTTATGGCAATGTTGGATTTTATTTGAGCATTTCTAGTATGTTGTATTTTGGTTATCTAATAAATTGGTTTTTGCAGTCAGATTTATAATAATTTTTGAAATTGTTATTTTATTTTCTTTGTTTCAATTTTAATTTAATATTATATCTAATTGGTAATCTCTAGTTGGTATCTTGACTGGAAAAATAAACTGAATGAAACAAGTTTTTGACATAGTTTGACAACTTAAAATATGTAATTTTGCTTTTGAGAATACAAAACTTAATCTTGACTTTCAGTTTAGATGGGGTTGATCCCAATGCTTATGCAGCTTTTCAGGCATCTCGTAACCTGAGGGATGTTGTTGATCGAGTACTTGCCAACAGAAGAGAAGCTGAGGAGAGTGGAAAGCCACCGATGAGCAAATGTCTGAGTGTGAGAGCATCCCTCATGACACCAGTGCTTCCTATGTTGGTAGGTTGTGGCTTCATCTGATGTTGGCCAAAGAATTTTACTAGTTTTTTTATTAATGTCAAATGTTTTTCAAACTGTTATTTTGCAAAATTTTTTGTTTTATGTTTTATAATGAATTAAATAAAAGATTCCATGTTATAAAGAAATACTTTTAATAATAGTCAGTCTCATAAAATTTTTAAAAACTTTTGTAGTATTACTTGCAGTTCAGTCCATAATGTCAATTTTTTTTTTTTTTTTTTAAATTGGTAATGTATGTTTAAAATTTTAAGTATTTTTTCTGGTTTTTGGACACTCAAAATTAACTGGAAATTGTCGAGTATTAACTACCATCTTGTTTGTTTGATTTCTCTTCAGGCTGAAGTTTGTCGGTCTGTAAAGTATGCTTTGAAAAAATGTCCAAATGGATTCTATGCAGAAATCAAGTATGATGGTGAAAGAGTGCAGGTTCATAAAAAGGGATTGGAATTTTGTTATTTCAGCAGGTCACTGAAATCAGTGCAACCACATAAGGTAAAGATATTTAATCTATGTCAATGAAAGAGTTTTCATGGGGGTCTTTAAAGATAGTTTCTTTCCTGTCATCATTTCTTATAAATAGTCATGATTGGCTCACTATATATACTTGCTGAGGAATATCAGTCTCATGTGTGCTCTATAGTAATTTGTTATTATTTTTTTTGTTGTCTTTCTTGCACACATTATATATATATATATATGTCATTAAATGCAGCCATTTGACTTTTTTTTAAATATTCAGTGTTCACAGTTTATTCCTAGTTAGTGTTTTTTTGGTAATATTGTCACAAAATTTAATATACAGTACTGGAAATAATTATGAAAACAAGAAAAACAATATACAATGCAAATAACATGTGACAGAATCACATCTCATATATCTCATATGTTAAAATGAAATGCTTAATAGTATAGATATGTATTGTTATAGTACACTGTGATTGGTTGTCATGCAATCAATCAGAAGGTGCCATGACCTGACTATAAAAATGTAAGGAGTGATATCATTGTAGTGTGGTGTATACTATTGCTTCTGGAAAGGAAATATCCCATGACAAACAGAAATCAAAGACTAACTAGTGAAAGCTACTTCATGTGATAGAGCGCAGCTCAACTTCATGTTTCAGAAGGAGCTGTATGTGAGACTAATGAAGATATGCAAAACTAGTACTGTTGACAATATACACAGTAGAGGAAGAAACCCCCAAACAATTCAGAAATGATGTTAAATAGCCCAAGGTATGTCCCCTATGTGATAGATGACAAGCCAGTAGAGATCCTGCTAATGACCTAGCTTCAAGAACAGATTTTGACTAACATTTCTTTAAGAACAGTAAGATAGACATTAACACAAAGTGATCTCTGGATGTGCAGCTGCTTGAAAATCTTTGCTGAGTAGAGGTGATCAAATGGAAAGGATAAAATGGGCAGTAGAAATTAAATAGTGGGAATGACCAAATGTGCAAGAAGGCACCCTTTGACAGATGAATCTAAGTTTGGACTGTTTGGCATTAGTAACTGGCAGTTTGTTTGAAGGCAGACACAAGGGAGCAGTATGAAAATCAGTGTAAAACAGCTTTAGTGAAGCATGTATGTTAGCTGCAAATCAGCTCAGGTTGGTCAGAGATTTGCATGAAATCATAGGTATACTGACTATCAACAGGTATAGACAGGTTTTCATCCATCATGCCATTTCCTCAGGAAACCTCTCATTGAATGTGAGTTTATCTTCCAACTTGACATTGACCCTAACCACAGCCAATGTGGTGAAAAACTATCTGGAAAAGGCTGATGGAACTCTCACAAAGATGGCCTGCACAAAGTTATGATATGAATAACATTGAGGCTATATGTGGTTATATGACAACTGAGAAAGTCAAACAGCAACCAAACACCTTGGATAAATTGTGGAAAATGCAGGATATTTGGAACAACATTCCACAGGATATGTTGATAATCTGTATTGGAGCATGAAAACAATGTGTCATGCTTTATATAATGAAAAAGGCTAACATACCAAATGTTAATACACTGTACATACTTAATTTTTGTGCATATCCTGTGTGTGCTTTTCATAATTATTTTTATTACTGTATGTATATGTGTATATATAAAGAATGCCCCCAAAATAATGCCTTTTATTTATTTTGTGAAAAATAGCTATTGATACAGAAATGAAGATCATACATACGATACTTTTATATATCCTACCATTGCTGTGAAAATTTCTCTTTCTTCTGAGGGAGCACATTTATAGCAGTTCAAGATGGCAGCTAGCATTTTAATGTGTTAAGCAAAAAGTAGTAACTGAATTTTTCTCAGCTGAGGTTATTTCCTTATTGAGATTCACCATTGCATGATGAATGTGTACAGGCTTGAGTACTGTAAGATGTTGGGTAAATCATGTGAATAGTGCAGAAACAGCTCCAAGATAGGCTTCACAACTGGCAACAGTTGTTAATGAAGAAAATGCATAAAATTTTGTTGAATTGATCCACAGAGACCTATGCATCATGTGGCAGACTGTTGGACAAATTAGATTGACTACACTTCATCACCCTTCATACTATCCAGACTCATTGCTTAGTCCTTTAGAGGAAAGCATACATGGACTACACTGGAAATGTGTAGATTGTGATGGTTAATATGTGGGAATATAGCTGTATTGGTGGCATATTTAAAAATTTCTGTTTGTGTTGTTTTTTTGTAAGTTAATCACAATTTTAAGAAAATAAATACAAGGCATTACTTTTGAAATTTTGGTCTTTATTACAAAATTTCAAAATAATATATATATTTTTTTAAGTTAATACAGATAACTTGTCCTAGCTTGTTGACTCTGAAACATGAAAGTTGGAATCAAGAATGTGCACAATTGTAGGATTTACATTTTAGTTTGAACCCAAATTCATAAGAGGTGTTTGTAGTAATAAGTCAGAAAAATATGAAAAAAAAAAAGTCATAAAAGTTTTTGTTACCAGTTAATTTACCATAAAAAAATGTTGAGGATTCTAAATTATTTTACCAATACACCACTCCTGTTTTAAGCTTGCTTTGCTATTAAGACTTGATATATTCAGAATGTTGGTTTTATATGATGACATAGGAATAATATTAAGTACAACTAGAGAAACATCATCTCAAACTTTTAAAAATCATCCATACCATTATATTTGTTAATTATAAATGCCATTATTAATTAGTGGAATATTAAAAATTTTGACAGCAAGCTATTAGTGGTCAATTGCTTTAAAAATGACAACTTGCAAGCAAGGTATTTAGGATATGATTTTTGCTGAGTAATACTGCCTATGATTTTGTTTTACTAGTCAAATTTAGAGCTGTACTTAATATTAATCTTACATCATCTTAAGTTTTTCAAGAAAATTTTTTTACTTTAACTTTATTTCTCAACCTGTCTTGCCTAAAAAACTAATTTGGCCACACTTATTTCAGGTGGCTCATTTTAAAGACTATATACCAAAAGCATTTCCTGGGGGTGATGATCTTATTCTGGATGCAGAGGTTCTTCTAATTGATGCTAAAACATGCAAGCCCTTGCCATTTGGAACTCTTGGTATTCATAAGGTAGAAATTGATGCTAGTTAATTTCATAAATGACATTGATAGCTTATCTATCAAAGCTTTTGTAAATCAAGCCTTTGGTGAACTGATACTAGTTTGGATAAAAAATTTAAAATTTTTAAAAAATGAATTATGATAAAACATTGTTTAATTTGAATCTGAATAGAATCAGAGAAGCGAAGATTATAATATAATGATTCTAGTTTAGTAAAGGCTTTTAAAATATTGGTTCGTCTCTTATTTTAATTTTGTTTTGATTGTAGCATTGTATTTAATCTTATCTTCTGGAGTAAGATTCAGATATATCCTTTTCAGAGTTGTAATAAAATTTTACACAACTTACACTTACCACAATCGGTGGATATAAATCCCAAAGCTAGTCATTTAAATTTAAGTTGGATATGTACAAGAAGATCTGTTTATTTTTTTTAAAGGAAATCTTTAAGTATAAATTCTTATAAACATCATATTTATTTCATGGAGAACTTAGCTAAATAATACAAATACTGTATTCTGGTTTGCTTTATAATCATGACAACAAGCATACAAAATATACAGGTATTTTAAAAAGTATTTTTCACAAACATGTCTACACAGTAACATATTCCATACCCTTTTTGGATACTGCAAGTTAATGTCTAGAAATTTATATGTTTTAGATCTACAAATAGTTCTGAAAATACCATGAAATCTTACACATTTTTATTAAATGTTCTAAAATTTCACATTGGTGGTTAAGATGAATATCAGCTCTAATATTTACAAATTTGAAATTACTATCACACACATGTTAGTGTTGTATAAAATAAGCTCTGTAAAAAAATTGTTTTAATTGTTTGCTTTTTTTAACTTAAATGTTGACATGAACATATGAATGTTATTTTCAGAAAACAGCTTTTAGTGGTGCCAATGTGTGCCTTTTTGTTTTTGACTGCCTCCATATTAATGGACAGAACTTGATGGATATGTGAGTAGTAATTCATACTAGTTTACACAACTTTCATTTGAAAGAAAATTTGTAATTTGATTTTAAGATAATTGATGAATTTATTTAAAAATTTAATAAAGTTTGTAGTAGTGAAAAAAGACTAATTAAATCAATTGCGTTATTTGCAGTGACTTTTCAAATTAAAAAATAAAACACTGGATGTCAGCATTTTTAACAGATTAATTTATAAGTAGCAGTTGTTGGCTAGATTTATTCTATTAATAATATAACACGAAAATTTGGTTTCCTTCCAACTTAATCAGAAATGTCATTTTCATGTTTAAAAAGAATAGAAATTTGTTTTTGGCAAAGAAGATAAAAGTAGATTTTTAAAATCTGCAGCTGAAAATACTTTTTTTTTTCACTAAGGCAACAGAAATGAATAAACCGACTGATATATAAATGTTGAACTTAAAGAAAAAGCACAATATAATGAAAATGCTGCTTAACAGCGAGTTGTGATTAGTCCAGTTTTTATTGTGAATTTTCTTGTAGTTTTTCACAGCTATACTTTCTATTTACATTCTTCTGTAGTTATATGTATTTCTCTTTCTCCTTGTTTATTCATCATTCTGTAACACTTTTTTTTTTATCAACATAACAAAAATATTTCATTTCTCTTCAAGTAACAGCATAAACCAAATTACTTAACAAATTAATTCTTCAAACTTGAAAAGTACAAAATTATGCCAGATCTCACCAATGCATTCGAAAAAAAATTATTACTATTTTTTGGAGAGAATAAGTTGATGTGGAGTATAAGATGAATTGGTTAATTTTTCTATTTTGTTCCCTTTGTTCATAGATCAATCAGTTTGGGCTATAAAATGAGGATAGATCAACTATTGTAGTTAGCCAAACTTTCAAACAGTAAGAACAATATGTCAAATCTTTCATAACACAACCGTATCACGTCATTGTTTATGGTACTTTCAGGCTTAAGACTATTAATGAACTACTTTGTGGGGTGATTTTCTGGATAAATGGGGTGTTGAAATAGTTCCACATGTTTGTAATCATGGAGAAATATTTGAAACAAGCTGAAAACATCTTCATTTCTGGTATTGAAAACCTGGTGTCTTTATTTAATCATTGCATGACATAAGTGATCATCGGGTGATCCAGTATCATTTGTGTTGTGTTGAATCACCTACTTTAAAAAGCCAAACATCTCAGTATTATGAGTCTATGCCTGTTGTCCCCCCCCAGCTGAACTGTTGCTCCAAATAAATTTTGAATTAAAGCAATAACTTATTATTTTATTATTTATTTATTCTTTTATTATCCATAAAGTATACACAGTTAATATATATGTCAAGTAAGGTAAGAAAAATTGTTGAGGTATTATGCCTACACTAAAAAAAAACAAAAACACAACTGTTAGCATATTAGTTACTGATTTTCAATTAATTATCTTGTACTCACATAACATGGGCAGTACAAGCAGATAATCCATTATATGTCTGTTCTCTTATGTTCCAACAATTGTTCTGATGGATTGTCTATTTATCTGGTGTTGCTTGCATTGTGGTGCAGGTGGGTGAGCAGCAATCATCTGGTTAATCAAAACATTGGTTAGGGCCTCTTCTCTTAACACTTCAAAGAATCTCCACATGTTTGGATGGTGAGCAGCAATGTTTGTTTGAAATCTCTGATGCCAGCCCTCAACATGGTTGTTCGTGCATGGCAAATCTCTCTCAGTTCTGTCATGCATGTTCCAAAGAGAGATTGGAAACCTTGGCTGTTGTCGATGACAATGAAGACCACAACCATGATCACAGCCTATGAATGTGTCCTCAAAGTAGTCACAAATTACCATGGCCTCTTCTGGTAGCTCTACCTATAAAATCTCAAAAGCATCAATGACCTCTTCCTCTGGAATGAAGGTGAGTGCCAGTAGTGTGCAAACTGATATCAAAATGTCATTATGTTTTGTGTACAACTGTTGTAGACCGGCTTCCTGGACTTTGCAGTACACACACTGGGAGAGGTGATTGAAATGTCCTCTCTTGGTTGCATCTGGGAAGACTGTGTGTGTGTATGTAGCATTGATAGCAGCAGATTCAAAGTCAGTCAGTCATTGAACTGGGATTGAGTTGTAGTTTGATGTTGAGCAATTGTTGCAGAACACTGGTGTATTTGGCTTCTTGGTTGTTGGGGAATAAGGCATAAACACACAGGATTATTTAATGTTCATTCAAAGAATGGATGGTGTATAACTGATAAAAAAAAAAAAGCTCTGGGACAACCTTAAAAGTACCATCAGCAAACTAATCAAAGTTTTGGAGCAAAGTCAAAGAGGTATCAGATGCAAATAATAGAACACGATGGTTTGTGTTGTTGCTATTGCTGTGATATTGAAGAAAGTGATACCTCGTAGAGTAACCTGTGAAAATGAAAATTTATTTCTTTGTCATTGTTATCATTATTGTTGTATTTCCAGCAACATATGATACATAAGAGACTAGCTAATCCAATAAGATAACAAGAAAGAAAGCAATAGTGAAATTAATCACAAAGACAACATCTGAAGTTATTATCTAAGTCAGTTCTGACCTGGGTAACTTAGAATAGTAAAAGAGAATTGTTACCTTGTACTATTCAGGTATGATTAATTTAGCAAGGTTTGTTGAAATAGAATGAAAGTTCCCAGAAGCTTGTCTCTGCTTATGAATGGTATGGCAGATTGAATGGATAGCTAGAAGTTGTATAGAGGCAGCTTCATATATAAATGATAGATGATATGGATTGTGAAATGATCTGCTGTGCTGTTTCCTAGACATCTATCACTTTGCGCTTTATAGCATTATGAACACTCAGCATTTCTGATCTTGGTGCATCTGGAGCATGAGTATGCTCCTGAAGTCTGCCAACAACTTGACCATCATGAATGTTCACCTTAGTCTTGCACATTCCTTGCCTTCACTGTTCACATTCAAATGATATCACACCATTTACAAGGTACTTCTGCACAGTATAAACATATCCATCAAGAACTAGCTTATTTCCTCCATGAACAGATTCGACACATTCCATAATGTAGAGTTAAGTTATGTAAACAGCATTAGTCAAGTTCCTTATTTATACCAGTTTGTTCCATTAATCAATACTTTACTAAGCTACATTTGTAGTTTTTTATCCTTTGGTGTTACTGTTCAATCTTTTTAGATCAATCAAAAGCATAACCAGCAGTACAAAAGAGGATTAACAGCCACACCTAGGCATCAATCACTGAAAATTGTCTTTGATTTGATGTTGCTTGTAAATGTATATAAAATCTCAACAGAAAGAAAAGCACTGTCCATCAAAAATGCTTTGTCTTTGATATAGTGATTTCAGAGTATGTGAAAAAAAAAAATTTGCATTTAGGGTAGAGGGTAAATTTGTATTTGTGGGGGGGGGGGGGGGGGGCAGTCCCTAGGGGGGCAAGGGGGGAGGGGGGGTGGGTGGGGGGGGGGGGCCAAGGTGTCTGATTCTCCTGCTTGTATATTTCAATGCTTTTATTTAATTTTGAGATATTTCAGCACACTCAAATTCAGAAATTCAACTCTCAATTTAATTTTTGATAGCACCAGTCGATATTCAGCCCAGTTTCCAGTTTTCTAACATATGGGGTTCATAACTAGGCTAACATGAAGGTCAACACACTCAGCTGTTCTCTGATTGGATAATATGGTACACACCTTTGAGAAGCTGCGGTGATGAATACTGTACACCAGTGAAAGAAAGATCAGTTGAAATGTAAAGACAGCAATAATTTGTTGCAATTTGTTTGGGCTTTAGTCTCAGCTAAAAGTACTATGTCTACAACTTGTGGTGCATTGAGTTAGCACATACTCTTATAACTTATCCTCAATATTAGTTCATTTAGCTTTGCAGCTTTTTGGTTTTCTTCATAGTCCAAAAGTATCTTTTGCTTTACACTGGTCCCTAACACATTCCTCACTGGCAATATTTTGTGTGCATGGTCGAGAGGATTTGTTGGGGTATTTATACATATAATTAGGATTGAAAAGGACAGATAAAACATATTGGTGAGTACACCTTTGTTATTGATTGGGAAATCTTGCATGCTTTAGTGAAGGCATTAATGATGAATTGCTCAGCCAAGTAGCAATGCAGCATATAATTTCCGCTTTGGGCAGTATCCTGCTTAAAATAGCTACAAGCTGCTACAGTTACACCTTTGAATATATCATTGTAAGGAGAAAATGAATGAAGCTGTTAGGTTCATTTTAGATGTATAATTCAAAAAGTATTTTGCAGGCCTATCAAGAAGCGGAAAAAGATTTTACATAAAAATATGCAAGAAATTCCAAACAGAATTATGTTTTCAGAAATGCATCTTATTACGGTAAGTGATTAATGTACATAATAACTTGTCAGAAAATGCTGGCTGCTGAAGCAGTAAAACATTCAACTGTATGTGATATAGATTCTAAAGAAAGCTGTTGTTAATCTTGATTTGTTCTGGGTGATACCTGGAAATCAGTAAAAAAAAAACAACAACAACAACAAAGATGTTTGATTAATACTGACTTTAGAGGAAAAGCTTAACTTCTATATACACAAGATATTTTTAATTATATTATCATAAATGTGTTGTTTCTTTTGAAGAGTACTTGCTTCTGCATAAGAACACTTTAGAACAAAAATAAACATACGTTATACTTTGAAGTTTATTCAGAATCTCTTATTCTTGACATAAATGGAAGAATTTTCTATTTTTTAATTTCAACTTTTTCATTGGACTTTTTGTTTTTTTTGAGGTTTCATGAACTTTTCTTCCTTAGAAACCAGAAGATTTGCAGTGCTTGATGAAGAAGGTGTTTGACGATGGACTTGAAGGGCTAGTTTTGAAGGATGTTAATGTATGTAGCGTTAATGTTTGATTTCAAAATATGTTTACATTGGCTGATGTTGGTTTTTAAAAGTTGTCAGTTGATTAATTTATAATGAAAATTTTTTGTTCCATGAAATGAACCATTTAAATAATTAAATTTGATTCTAACATTGTGAAGTTTTATAAATGGGTAGAGTACAATATATTGATATACATGGATATTTTTCAGAGTATTTATGAACCAGGAAAACGTCACTGGTTGAAGGTTAAAAAAGACTATTTGGAGGAAGGTAGAATGGCTGATTCTGCTGATCTTGTTGTTCTTGGAGCTTATTATGGAACTGGAAATAAAGGTAAAATTTATTGTTATTGAAGAGTTAGGTGGCTATCTTGTTAGATGTATGAGGTCTGATCAAAAAGTTTCTAACTTTATTGTAGTGAAATTAAGTGTATTATGGAGATATTAAACAAGTGGCATTGTTGACAACACCTTTTAACTACTGGCAGCAATCCACCATCTTGTCTCAGTTTTGAATGACACAGTTTTGTGCAGATGTGTTTATTTTTCTCTCCCATTATAGAATGTCTGGCTTGAAGGAGCAATGTGTGTGCATCAGATTCTGTTTTAAACTCAGTGAGACAGCCATGGAAACCTATGAAATGTTAAAAACTGCATTTGAAGATGAAACTCTCAGCTGTCTGAAAACATTTGGGTGGGTTGCTCAGTTTAGAAATGGCCAAACTTCTATCATTGATGATCCATGCTCTGTCTGTCCGTCAACCTCACAGTGAGGAATTGGTTGTTTGTGTTTGTGACATGATTTGTGGTAACAGACAAATGATGATTTGTGAAGTGGTGAAAGTTGTCGTCTCTTGTGGCAAATGATTTTAACTCATTATAAATGAGGCAGATCTTGGAAAAGTAAATCTGTGAGTTCTCACTATGGAACAGAAGGAATAGCACTTCAGTGACTCAGGAATTCAATGATTATACAGCAGATGATGAAAACTTTCTGCCCAGCATCATTTCAGGTGATGAGAATTGGATGTATGGCTCTGACTTTGATACTAAGCATCAGTCATCTCAGTAGAAGACACCATAGTCACCTTGGCCAAAGATAGCAAGACAGGTGCACTCATATTTTACTCTTAAAATGCAGAAAGTGGGTGAGAGAGAACTGTGAAACATTTATTATGTCATTGTATTAGAGGTAGTTAGGACTTAGCTAAAAAAAATAGAATTACTATTGGTGATAAATAATTATGAGAACTAATCCTGGAGTAAGCAGATAGATAATGAAATTTTCAGTATTCTCAACTCAGAAAAGTCTGTATTGTTAGAGAATGCTATTAAACATTTCTTGACAAACTTCTGCCTTTAAATTGTGCAATTTTATTTATTTTTTTTGAACTGCACGTTAAGTGTAATTAATATAAAATTATGCTTACAGTAAGTTACACAAGATTTGACATTTAGAGTTAACAGGCTTACCCTCTAATACAATGTCTGGTTTTTGAAAGAGTGGTGGACATTGTATTTTTTTATATGCATCCCCCCCCATGTTTCTGCTTTTTTTTTTTTTTAATTGCATTTTTAGGGGCTGAAAACTGAAGTTTTTATAATAGAATTTTCTAAAGAATTTTGTATGAAGACAGTTTAAATACTGCATGCATTAAAAGAGAATTTTTTTTTATTACTTAGGTGGCTTGATGTCTGTGTTCTTGATGGGAGTTTACAATCCAGCTGCCAAAAATTGGTGTACTGTTACCAAGGTGGGAAATGGATTTGATGATAAAACACTGGATTGCTTACAAACAGAACTGGATATGGTGAAAATCAGCAAAGATATGAGTAAAGTCCCTGTCTGGCTGAATGTGAAAAAGCACATTGTACCAGACTTTATTGTAGTTAATCCTAAGACTGCACCAGTCTGGAAGATTGTTGGAGCTGAATTCAGCAAGGCCGAAATACATACAGCTGATGGAATATCCATTCGCTTTCCTCGTGTGATCAACTTTCGAGATGACAGATCTTGGAAGGATGCAACAGATTTACCAAGGTTAAAGGTAATTTTTCATGTTAAGAGTAAGTAGAAGTTTAGATACTAGCAAATTGCATTAAAAAAAATTGCAATCAACTGATTAGCTTGAATTACATTGCAGGAATGCTGTTTTCTGATCTGCTATTATCATTGGTTGTGTTGACAACATAGGCATCATAAAGAAATGTCCAATTATCAAGAAAAATTCAGGGTGGCATGGTGATATAGTGGTAGACTACTGGACTGCTACGGTTGAGGTTCAGAGTTTGATTTCAATGGGATTGACTCAGTTTTGCGGGTACTTCCCTGACACATGATTTCTTCTTGCTCCTCTTTCCCAACTGGCTCCTGTATGGGTTTATTTAAGCCACTCTGGGACTTTTACTATGTCACTATTCTGCTCAATCACATGAGTGCTGCGGTGAGATCCACTATTATTGCTCTCCTATCAAAACCATGAAAAACACTAGTCTTTATCAAACTAAAGCTTGTCAGGTGCTCTGCATACTTTAGGCTGTTGAATACATTTCCAGAATAAAAAGAAAAACATTTTCTTCTAAATCTTAATTTTTAATATTACTTTTCTGTTTTTCTACTGATATAAATTGCAAGAATTGACCATGCTCACTTAGTAATAAACAAAAAAAAACTTTTGATCTTTTTCACCGACAATTGAAATTTGATAAACCTGTGATGCTAATTGTAGTGTCTGGTTGAGGTTCAAGATGTGTTAATGACCACAACCCCCAAGTAGTTGTTCTTTTTTTTAGATGTTGTTCAAGAAGTCAAAAGAAGCTTCAGATTTTGTAAATTTGACTGGGGAGAAGACAGAAGCTAATAAAAGTGATGATATTGAGAACATCTCTGATTGTGAAAATTCAAATGAGTCTGCAGTACATATTAAAGAAAGTATGAAAAGAAAAATCAAATTGGTTGAAACTACACCAATTAAAAAGGTAAGGATGTGTGTGTTAAAGAATAATAGTATTTTGTTTTTTACTGAGGAAAAAACTGAACTGATTAGGGTAAGAAGAATTAATCTGAAACAAAGTTATAAAAAAGAAAATGCCAAACTTTTAAGATAAAGACTAATTAAAAATATAAAATTGTGCCACCAGTGATAATTATTGTACAGTGGCTTGCTAAGAGAAAATGCTTAAATTACATGATGATTATACTATTACAGAAATAAAAAAGAAAAAACTAAATCAGGTTGAGGATTAGTTTTGCAACAAATTGTTAATCTTTTTCATAATCAAAGCTTCTTTTTTTAAAAAAAAAAATATTTATTTGAATTAAGGAATTTCTGTTTTCATAGATAGAGTTTTGTCTAATATTTTGCTGAAATTTTTACAGAAAGAAAGGGCTTCAGTATTTTGTACATTTCTTCATTAGTTTAAATAAGGTTTATAAAGAACATAGATCTATGTTAAATTTATTATCATGTTATACTTAAAAATTTTGAAAGTATCAGGAAATTGCTTATGTTAATTTATTAGTTGGTTTTAAAATCAGACTTTTTTGTTTTTCATTTTACAAAGGCTTCTTTTGGATTTTCATTTAAACATCTTCCATTTTAGCCAAATTTAGTGGCAAGAAGTATTCTTAGTGAGTGTAGATATGGTTTTTCACATGCCTGAACTTTCATTTGGAACTGCTGATGTTAAAGAATATTAAGAGGAATGTAATTGTTATCTAAGTTTGTTTTGTAGTTTGATATTTTAAATTTTTTTGCATTCAAAACATTTTTACAATGTAATTGACATATATCAACTTTTATCATTACCTTTTTTACCTTTTTAAACAGGGAAAGATTTTGTGCAAATATGGAGCTAACAGCTATCAAAAAAGTCCTGGTCACCTGGAAAAGTTTTCTCATCTTAATGCAGAGAAAAATATCAGTACACTACCTGCCACATCAACGGTAAATGCAGTAAACTGTGCCCACTAAATTGCTCCTGATTGGAACTGTTATATTTTATTCTTTAGATTGCTTTCTAAAAAAATTTTTAGTTTTGAAATTAACTGAGAATTAATGTTGAGTAATTGTTATCAGATAAAATAATTTCATTTTTGCTGTTTATAATAATTTAATTATAAGCGAGTGTCATAAAAATACATGCTTTCTTTCTGTGTATAGAAACTTCCAGATTTCTTCAGAGGAGTGAAGATATTCCTGCCTGAAGATTTAAAAGATTACAAGCAACTTAAAAGATACATCATAGCATATCCTTTGTTTGCTTGCTTGTTTGCTTAATGGTTTTTACTGATAAACTAAACAATTAATATATATATATATATATATTTTTAGTAGTGAGTACAAGAGTATATTGAGCCTGATGTTGTATATTTACAGAAGGGATTGATTACTCTATCTACAGCCTACAAAAACCTTGGTAATGAATATTCATGCAAAATTACTGACTCAAAGTGGAAGTATGTTAATTTCATTTGTTAAAGTACTTTCATGTCTCTAATAAATATAAATCAAAAACAAAACAAATGCTTACATTGCATTAGTTATGGTATTGTTACACTTAAATAAAATCAGAATCATTTTAGATAATGTAGTAACTTTGATCTTTTTTGTAGACAGATATTTGAAACCTTTTAATAATAATTGAAATAAAATTCACTTGAGTTGTTGATCCTTCTCAAATTTTACAAATGACTATCTGATTTTTCTTATAATATGTGACTTGTTTCAGAAATTTGGAATATGGATATAGTTTGTTGAATAGTCTAAAAATATTATTGTGTGCTTTTACTTCCCTTGATGCTGTATAATTTTGATGGTGATGTTGTTGCAGACTGTGACATGGTATCAGCAACACACATTATTGTGGATGAAATAAAAGTAAGTCTGCAGAGTGGTGCTAGTGATCAGGCAGATCACATAGTCATCTGATGTTACATCTAAAATAATACACTTATTGTTTATAGTTGATATAGAATATGGAAATACTCTTTAAGTGATAGTAAGATTTAATTTTGATATCAAGTTATGGGCCATAGTTAAAAAAAAGAAGAAAAACTGGAAGTCACATTTAGATGGAGTGGGTCTGTGAAGTTACAGGGAAGAAGAATGGGGGAACCACTTAAACATCAATACTGGTTATAATTTGTTGCTCTGTAGTTTGTAAAATAAAATAGTTTTGGTGAGGTAACCAAATTGCTTAAAATGTATAGGGTAGGATTTTCTTCAGTTAGTTTCAGGAAAACTAGATCTAAATATTGAGCTATTTACTCTAAATTTTCAGTAGAAGTAATGCAAGTAATTTGTAGAAATTGCCAAAGTACTGAGTTAAAAGTTTTAATTTATAGCTTTAGAACAAAAGAAAAATATCTGACCAGAATAGGAAACTGCTGCTTTCTCCTATATAAAAAATGAAAGTGTTTGTTGTTGTTTTGTTTTTTTTAAGGTGACACATGGTTCATTTGGTAGGCATATATTGAAAGCAAAGACTTGTGCCTTTTTCTCATTTATTAAAATTGTTTGTGTAAAATAATAATGGACAATACCTTTTCAGAATATTTTCATAAATAAAACTTAGTGAATGGATATTTTTTTCTCTTAACTTGTTTTAATGAAATACATATTATTAGCATATTACTTACTTTAATGTATCACACTTATTTTCAGGTATCTAAATTATTAAAATTAGAAGCATAAATCTAATACATATTTTCAATCATTTGTGTTCTTTGTTATTCTTTCACAGCCGAACCATAGCACCTAGAGGCCCCAAATTTTGGGTATATGTCCTTCAGAATTTGGACAGGAATTTAAGTTACCACGTTGACCAAACTGTTTTGAGCCCACCTTTTAAAAGCCATCAATGGCAGGTTTTGATATCACACATGTTCAAACTTTGAAAATATAATAAAAATTCATTTAGTAATTTGCTACAAATTTGTAGTTATCTTATAAGCTAGCCCCATATTGGTCAGGTACTTCAGATTTCTGAAGAAGTCAGCTGATACATAACCATTATGCAATTTTAAAAGCCTATGTTTTCTCATGATTCTTTTTTTTTAAGATAAAACTTATCTGGGCTTTTATGAAACAAAGTTAAATTTAAGTGTACAGATTATATAGCATGTTAAGAAATGTATTATTAGCTCCAATTCAATGTTTATTCAATGATTGTGTGTTTAAATAAATGAAATTTCTGTTTTTAAAATTGATATAAAACCTTTTTATAAAAGCCATTATTTTCCGTGCAGTGCCAGGTACCCCAGCTGGTCTTTTAATTCTAAGGTAGTGAAAAGTGCATTGATGCAGAAAGCCATTATTTTCTTCAAAACAGCAAAAATTTGAACTAATTGATGAAAAGATTTTTTTTCAACATCTCATACATGCAGATGAATAGATTTTTTTTTTTAGTTATAGTAATTTTCAGATTACTATTTTTCACATTATCTTTATTTATATATCAAGTGTTTATTACATCGTGTATTGTTTTGTTTTTATAGAACAAACAGCAAACTTGTTTTAGTGTTAGTACTCTTGAAGTATAGCTTGGTGATATTTTCCATATTTATTGTTTATATTTGTGATCTATTATCATTACCTTATTGCTGTAAATAATGGCAAAACTTGTTAATTAAGGCAAATGATGTTTTGATAGGAAAGGAGTTAAAAGCCTGTAATCCTCCTCCAAGGGGGATAGTCTTACACTTTTTGTAATGAAAATATTGTAAACCTTTTCATGAGCTACCTTTTTAAAAATCACTGTTTTTCTTTAAAACAGTTTGATATGTTAAATAAATAAATAATTAAAAATTAATTAAACCTACAGAACTCTTTGTGATTAATGTTTTCTGTTGATGAATATAAACAACAAAATTGTAACGTAGTTTTTATGACACTCAATAGATGTTTGGTTAGTAGCACCGAGTATCATTAGTTTAAGCATTGTTGAATGCCCTTGGGGGAATTCCAATTAGTCTGACAATGTACGAATGAATCTGTTAATGTGAAATGACACCAAAAACCTTGGCGGGGAAAGGATTCGTAACTACTAAAGTGAAAATAACTGTTTTTCAATGCTTTTGTTTAATAATGAATTTTTCTTTAAATTTCAACTTAACCATAACCAGGTTAATAAAAGGTATCAAGGCACTTGCCTTGTCATACAACTATCTTTTGATTCATATGATTTCTCAGCTCTAATTTAGGTTTTATTACACATTAAGTCATTGAATATTCTGTGGTTCTTTGGACAAGGAAGAATCATAGTAATAATCCTGAAAAAAGAAAAAGTACGTACTGTTTATTTTGAAAAAATTTAATAGTTTTGAACATGATTGATGTAGCAAAGTATTTAGTTTTTGTGAATTTTATTTAACTATGACAAAATCATGTCTTCAAGTTTAAATGTGTGTTCCTTACTTTAAAAGACAGAAATTTGTTTACTTAAAGTTTAAAAAATAATTATTTATGTTGTATCTAATTCTTTGTCATATTATTGATGGTTTCAAAAAGCGCAATAATTTTTGTTTTAATTTTTTTTATTTTTCAGAACAAAGATAACTCAATTTCTGGCATTCGTGTTACACCAAAATGGCTGTGGCAGTGTATTCAAAAAAAGAAAATGATATCTACAGATACTTACAAGGTGTCATAAAGATGAAAAATATTGTCTGAAAGCAAATGTTTTTTTAAATTTAAAAAGAGTTTCAATAATGATTTTTGTGTCTTTGATAAAAATTGTCATCATCTACTAGTAACTTAGGGAAAATATCTTTTGTATTGATAATAAATTCCTTATGGTTTCATGCACAGAATAATTTATTGTAGTTTTTGGTTAATCATGACTCTTATGACAAATGATTATCTGGCTCACCTGTAATGCCACTATTTGTGATATTACTGTGGATATGTATCTTAATGGTATTTAACCATGTATTTGTAATGTACATGTGTATGTACACCTGTCAAGAAATATCTAAAAGCTTGCATTGAAATGACATGAAAGTAATTTTATGGTAATTTTCTTTTCTCTCTTGTGTCCCATGTTGCATTATGAATCTACTTTTGACATTTTACATGATTTGCAAAAAAAAACAACAAAATGTACAGAATAAAAATTCAACAAATTTTTTTTTCTAAAGTATCTCCCAGATTTTAATTTATTTTCATTGGGCAGCATCACAATTTCTGTTACAAGTTTTTTTAAATTTTTTTTTAGTAATTGTTAAAAGAAGAAAAAAGGTAGATGTACAAAATTTGAGTTTGTCAGTTTGAAGTATTTAGAGCAAAAATATTTGAAATATAGAAGCATCTTCAACATACCAAAATATGTTTGCATGTGTGCTCAAATAAACAAATTTTTGCAGACCAGGTTTACAATTTTTTTCCTCTCAGCTTTCACTATTTTTGACAACTTATTCTATTCAATTTCTATATAAATGTGTTTTTGAAAAATTCTAATTACAATATTTGTGCATTATAAATCACTTAAACGAATAGATTTAAAACTTGTTTGATATCTTGACTGCAGCTCTGATTATAAACTATTAGTTTGGTACATGCATTGATGCTCATGTTTCCTCAAGAATGTTGGCAGTTTCTCAGAGTGGTATTTGTGGAGTATACTAGATTTTTGGAGTTTTTTTGTATTATTGAAGATCTGACATGATTAATGCAGTGTTTTTTAAAAAGGTGGTGATTAAAGAAATAAGTGATAAAATTTAAATCTCTTTTAAAGCAACATATTGTTAATTTTTAATACACTTTTTCTAGATAAGAGGGTTTATTAAATAATTTCAATTTTTTTTTTATTTTGTAGAAGCTGATTCAGGTGGAATTTTATAGGGAACTGTATTTGTGAAATATATGGCTGTAGTTTGTTAATATTTTGATTAAAAATTTTTTAAAACTGTTTAAGTTTGTTAAATGGTATTTTTTGGATGTTAAAATTATGTAAAAGTTTAAACTATGAAAATTTAAAATATTTTGCTGATTAATATTGTGTTTACATTGATAAATAGCAATTTTTTATATAAATGCTCAGAATCAGGCTAATGATGAAAATATTTGTTGAACCACCAAGTGTTTTATCAGCTGTAGCCATACTAAAGTTACCAAGTAGTGAGAATAAGAAAATAAAAACTGCACCTGTAAATAATACAGAAGAAATGAAAGTGGATCATGTTGCACTGCACTTCGCCATGTAATTAACGTTTTGAGTTGCTGAGAAAATCAGTACAGTAAGATGATGGTGAACATAATTTTTTTCAATAACAAGAAATTAAAAAAAAAAAACAAATAAATCCTGAATAAGTTTTAAAAGTTAAATATGAACATTCTTAAAAACCAAACACACCTCCAGCACAATCCTGACATTTCCCACTCGGCTGGTTGGTCAGTCATTGGTTATATTTGTGTAGTAAACATAGGACAACTTTAGTTCTTTAGAATTTTACAGAGAATTGTAATTAAATGTTTAAATAAAAATTAAAACTTGTTTTTAAATGATACATTTTTTGAGAAATAAAAATGTAATTCATTCAAGCCCATCAAGAAGTAGTAATACTATGAAACAACTTATTTTTTGTAAAAGAAGACAATATACTCCACTTTCACAAATGTATTACATATAAAACAAAAGTGTGAACAATAACTCTTCCCTTCACATAATTAGTTCTTAGAGTTGTCTACCCTTCCATCTCGAGTGAGATCCCATGATGTTTGAAATTCACGGATGTTTTCTGTTGCACTCCTGTGTGTCCGGCTCAGCTGACTCTTTCGATGCTCCTGAGAAGTAAGTCAGAATTTTGAGCAGAATCTCAGTAAATCTTTCTTAGTGTGTGCGTATAAATTTTGTGGGTTTCTAAGGTAATGTTCTTGGATGACCATTCGAGAGCTAGCTGTAGTACATACACATTTACCAGCGGTGCTATGGTGACGTACAGGCTGCTAAATACCAGACTCGCAGAATGTAGTAAGTTATCATCTGGCTGCTGCATGGTGCTTACTAATGTGGTGAAGCACTAACTTGTTCGTCCTTGGATTGGAATTGTCTGCTGTATTTTCATAGCGCAGCGAGTGCTATTTCATCATCCATCCGCTGTCGCCCCGAGATAAGAAGTACACCACGATCTTATTAAAGTACGGCCTAAATTAAAGTTGTTTAGTAAATATGTAATGTACTTCACACCGAAGTTTTGTGACCGACCTGCTGTGCCATAATTATATGAGTAATACCTGTGTGCTTGTATTTATACTGCTGACGCCTGCAGGTAAATGTTGTCTAACGTCAATCAATGGACGAGCAGACCCTGTAAGTAGTTTGTCATTTTTCGCTCTAACCATCCGTGACCCCTCTGACGCTTATTATTTATTGCTTTTCTATTTGGCCTGACTCCAACAGAAAATTTATTGATTTTCTAAAAATTGTATTATTATAATAATTGTCTCGATCTTGAAGTGCTTTAAAAAAGAGGCAGACTAATCTGGTCATCCAGCTTTTTACAAATTTCTCAAATGCAGAATCCTAGGGCGCAGAGTTGACAGCGTAAAGGATATCATTCAAGGGAAGAGAACTGCGCTCTACTGATATTCTGTCAGTAACTAGGTGCCTTTGGATTTTGCTTTTTAATTTCTGATGCCCTCTAGAAAAGAAGAAAAAAATAAGTGTATGATGAGAATTAGTGCAATTTAAGCTTCTAGAAAATGCTGGTGTTCAAGAGAACTCGTAAAGTTGTGGCATCTGAAGGAATCTGATTATGCTTAGCAAAATTCTTAGGGTTTACCAGTATATTTATTAGATAAACATTTTAAATGGATACAATTTCTAAGCATGTTTCTGCCAGTTATATTGTTTACTAACATTTCTAAATTTCTTAACATGACTGGATCCATATACAATTTTGATAGTTTAATCAAATTCAGACAAAACATTACTGCTATCAGTTTATCAATCAAAAGAGTCTAATTTTATGTATGATTTGTTTAAAAATGATTTCCAAAAAAAAAAGCACAGATTCAAAAACAATTTTTAATTTAAAAAGAAATGATTAATATTCTATCTCCTTGAAGAAAAATTTAGTATGTTAGATTTTCATAAATAAAATTTGTTTTCTACTGCTTCATTATTAAATATTATATTAGCAACAGTGAAGGAGAGAAAATCCCTGGCAGTTTGTTTTGTGGTTAATGTGTGTTGTATGGTGAATATCAGAGCAATGTTTGACAAGAAAGTGACATCACTGGTGTTCTGGGCAAAAGGCCCATGGTGTGACTTACCTCTGTCTAGCAACCAAGCTAGCCTGTCACTGAGGTGTTTACTGGATATGGTCTAGTGGCCACCACATCTTTTGTGAGGAATTTGCCATTGGATGTTGCTGTGAACGGTCTGGTCATCGTGATTTCACGACCCTTTTCATAGAACCAGTGTTGTGTTTGACAATGTTAATGGGCTTGGAATTTTTCTTATGGAGGATATGAACCTTTGGTATTTAGCTACAGTAAATACATTGTCATCTCATCTTGCCTGAAAATGACTTTGGATTATTCTTTGATTATTTATAGTTTGTTTATTTTGGCTCACTATTTTTCGTAGCACACACTGCAGCAGATATTTCATCTTGAAATTCTCATGTATGCGAAAACCTTAGTCTGATATTGGCTTTCGAAGCATTCTTTTTAGTTTTAGGGAGGATCTTTGTGGCTTGATTTTGTATTCGTTGAAGTTGCATTAATCAGTTACATACTCAGTGTGAGAGAAATTCTTTACTTGAAATGGGATAAATTACAGTTTCTTTGGCTGCATTAAACTGCATTGACTGTAGTGATATGAGGGGTGTAAGAAAGGACTTAACTAGCTGATGTCATCTACTTGCTAATTTTTCTAATATTGCTGTGTTGTCTTCTGTTTTAGTTACTAAATTATAATCATTTTAAAATGATAGACAAATTGCAGCTAAAAAATTGTTTTTCCTCAGTTTCACACAAGTCCACAAAGTGTTTACTGTCATCACAAAAATTCTTCAAATCTATCTTATTGATTCAGGTGAAAATGACTCCACTTAATAAACACTAATATTTGACTTTATCTTTTTTTTAAAGGCATTTCTGAATTTCGAGAAATAATTTGTCTGATAATATGTTTAAATTAAAGTAGTAAAGCTAAGCAAAAAAAAAAAAAAAAGACTCAGGACAATCGTCGAGCTATCCAATAGTAAATTCTGTTTTTTGTTGTTTTAAACTTTTTTGCTTTGATGAAATCAACTAAGTTTTGATTTATTATATATTTTTTAAAAAGTTATACATCTTTAATAGGAGGAAAAATTCTTATCTTCCAATTTTTAAGTAGTGTTTTCCAGCAAAACAGTTCATTTTGTTTGGCCTAATTAATAATAACAGCATTTTACATTGAAATCTGAGAATAGAAGGAAAAAGGGCTGATGTATTGGTTGCATATTCATCTATAAACTTGTAAGTGAGCAGAGAGTAACAGTTTTGTTTCTCTCCAAATTTCATTACTGTATATTTATTTAGTATTCATCTTTGCATCTTAAAATTTTTAAAAGGAGAGAGAATATTAAAGTGATAAAATTTTGTATCAAATACTTTTTCTTTTGCATTAATCAGTAAATAATTTGACATGTGATTTGCTCACCAGCATTTGTTTGGCTGGGAAATATTAGACGACATATTCTATACAGATTTATCTTCATAGTTAAGCTAAATTTTTAATACTACTGAACTAACAAACAACAACCTATCTTTATACAATGTATAATGGTTATCCCACAACAAAATAGTGACTTGAGCTTTTTGTTTGTTTATTAATATAAATACTACTATCACATAAGTTGAGCAGAAAGCTATACTGTCAATTTTACATTATTTACAGATAAAAGGCTCCAGATTTTAAAGATTTTAATTGAGCAATCAATCAGAATTACAAATGAAGTTAACTTTTGGATCAATATGGCTGCAAAATACCAGAATGAATTTAGTACACCTGGGTTTTTAATTATACTGTTGTTAAGGTATGTACTAAAATGTACATTTGATGTCAAGAGAATGCACACATTGAATTAAAAAAAAGCCTGACCATCTAAATTTCTTTCACTATTGACATCTGCACTGAAAGAAAGAAAGAAAAAAACCATTGCAGTCTCTTGAAACAACATTTTTTTAAATTAGCTACTTTCAGTTTGTGAAAGCTGCTTTGAAGTAGAAGAGGATAATTTTTTATTTTAAAAATGAAATGCTGCAGGCACACGCAGTTAATACCTAGTAACTATCATTCTTGGCGTGCGGTACTAATTTTCAAGGTAGAAAAAAAACTATTTCCTGTTAGCTAAGGGTTTTTGTGAAATTTGTATAAAGCAAACTGATATATTAGAAAAAGTGAAGATTATGTTATTTAAATTGGATTTTTTTAGTCTAAGACAAGGATTCTTTGAAATGAGAAAATTCTAGTTCATATTAGCATCTTTACCACCTGCTGGTAAAACCAAGTTTGAAGTTTGTTTTGAAAAAATGTCTATTTCATAATTCCTGAAAAAAATGACAAAAATCTGAATTCCAAAATTTTATTAATTTGTACTCTATATGGATCATATTATTACTACAATAAGAGAGAGTTGTGTATGCATGAAATGAAAGTTTCTGCATGTTTCTTTAATTTTATTAAAAATCTTTTCATACAAATACTTGTTTGGTTTTTCTTTGTTAACCATCTTTAGAAGAAAATGATGACTGCAGAAACAGTAGCTCTGAAAATGCGTAATCATGATTGTAAGGTTGATGCATGAGTTAAATTCTTAACAGAAGGTGGATTCAAGTCCATTAAGGTCTGTCTGTATCCACCTTATGGATATGGTTGTCTTAGTAATATTTTAGCATCTGGTTCTTCACACTTGTTCATGCTTGACTGTGGCAGCCAGCTAATTTGGAGAATTTCCAATATAGCTAGTACTAATTTTAGAACTAATGATATTTTCCTGTTTCTGTCATGTTCAACTAAAACCTGTAGATGCCAAGATAGTGTCCCATGCTTTCTTGTCTTTAATGCTATGTATGGTAGTCGTTAATATTGATTGGTTTTTAGATGACATTATAGATCCTTCTCTGTTATAATAATTTGAATGCTTCCAAGAAATTGTCTATAATTTGCATATTTGACGATGAACAATGATATAAAATGGGCTGCTGAGGTAGGTAGGCAGTGTTCATTAATTTTTTTATAAAGTGTAATGCTGAAAACATTGTCTATGGGGGGAAGGTTGGTCAGTCCTTGTCACTGAGCTTTCACTCTCTTTGTTTTAGGAGGGAGGAAGGTTAGTAACTGTTGTAGACCAACAGGAAATGTTGCTCCTTCACAGTTGATGGGTTCCAGTTGATCTTTTAATTAATTTATTAAGGTTAGAAAAATCTTTGAATTTAATTATACTTCATGTTAATATGAAAAATGTCAGAGTAAAATGAAACTGGTGTGTAGAATTCTAGAAATTAAAAATATATCTAAAACTACTTGTGTGACAAAAGTCATCAGTAAATAACTCCCTATTTCAAAGAATCTGGAGATCCTGCAGTAATATTTGTTGAGCTTCAGTTACTCCAAATAGCAATTTTTCTAGTTGTGAAATGTTCACCTGGATTACTGCACTACTTTGGATCTAATATTATAATAAAAAATAATCCACACAATTGTTTTTAAAGTGAACAATAGCAAGAAATTTTGTATTTTGTTAATATTAAATCATTGTTTTGTCACTAGATAATTTAACAAACACATCTCAATACATTCAGATAGCCATTAGTATCTGTTTTTTTGTTATATTGTTGAAATGAAGGAGCATTCATAGGGTAGGATCCACACCACATCTTAAAAGGTTGCCTGAGGCAGCTGTGAATAAAGTCAACACTAGTTGTGTACACCAAAAACAGTCCATCCATCTCAAAATAATGATGGGGAATAGTTGCCAAAATATAAGTTTATTAGCTAGTAATAATTGGCTAGAAAAGTAAAAACAAAGTCTGTCTTTGTGTTAATTGTGATTATTTCTACATGATGGAAACTGGTAGAAATCTTAGTTGGTAAAATAGCATAGCATTAAGCAATTCTAGAAAGCTTTCTGTATTTGCACTAAAATTTGCCAGAGTGAATTTGGTTTTTTATGCAGGTTTGAAATGATAATGGGTGAAGACCTATTTATCTACTTTTATTTTGATTTAAAATTTAAATTTGAAAAATGAAATTTAATTCTTTTAATAAAATTTAGAACTGTTAGAAATTTTAAAATTAGATTCTTTCTTGATAGAGAGAATTTTGCACATTAGTCATGTTTTTTTATCTTTATTTTTTAAATAGTTGTTTTATGGCTACAAAGATGCCTAGAAATATCTACTCTTTTAGAAAGTCATTTTCTTCAAAAACTATTAAAGTCTGCTTTACTGGAAATTTAAAGGGAATATAATGGTCTATTATATTTATTAGTAAAAGAATATACTGCCATACATTTCTTTCTGGGAAACACGTCATTACTGTGATATTTCGAGGTAAATGCAAATATTATTAATAGTTGGATTAAAAACATTCTTGAAAATAGTATATCATTTGAAAGTTATCCGCTTTCTAATGGGTCATTTGAATGGGCTGCTATTAGAAAAGTTTTGAAAAGAACGGGTGATTAATAAGGATATGCAATTTAGAGGCAGCAGCTTAATCAGTATTAAATAAACCAGCCCTTGTGCTGTCCTAACAATTTGTCTTCTTTCTGAATAATAGTCTGGTGATTGACAGATGGTTTCTAGATCTTATAAAACCATTAAAAGCTAGACTATTCTTGGTGTTGTCTCTGTGATTCAATACACAATAAAAAGGAACTTGATTCCTTGTAAGGAGTAATCAAGAATTTGCTATTTCATGTTAGATAAACATTTCAATTTACTGTCAGTTCTATGCCACATCATGTTTGTATATGCTGATAGTTTTCAAATATAATATTTTAGATAAATGGTATGTCGAAATTCTGTGAAGATACATAGATCAGAACACAGATCAGTCTGCTGGGAAATGTAATGAAAAATGTCTGCTCTGTTTTTCTCTATTAGAAATAGTTCTGTTTCATTTCTCAAGCTGTAATGTGATTCTGGTACTTTGTATAGTTCTTGCTGAACATGAGTCATGTCTCTTAGCATTAAGGGCAGGTAAACAAACATGCTTTACATATTTTCTTGGGACCCTCAGAGAAAACCACCTTTTGATTTCAAACTCCTTATAACTTTTGGAAAAACTGCAAAACTCGCAATGAGAGAGTGTGTGTGTGTGTGTCAGTCAGTCAGTCATTAATTGACTTGAGTAAGAAAGAGTACCATATTCTTTAAATTAAAATACATCAACTAAATAAGCATAAATATTAAAATCAACTTTTTAAAAATTATTATTTTAAGAGAGACTGTGAAGGTGAATAAAATTTTTGTGGCACTAACAATGTCTTTTTGGTACAATGCAAAACATTTGGAATTTTTGCCTATGGCAGTCTTACTGAGGACTGATATTTGAAGAATTTTCTATTGGTGGGAAAGCATTTGTTATTTACTTGATGTGTATGAAGATGTTTCCTATGCCCAACTGTTAACTGATTTATTCTTACACCAAATAAGTAAATGTTATCTGATTTAATTTCTCTTTCTTATTTCTAGTAAGTTAAGATGAAAAAAATTCAGATCCATTTGCCCTGAAAAGTACTGTTAATGCTATATAGTCATCCATCAATATTTCAATATTTAAGAATATGGAAAAAAGAAATAGGTTGAATTTATAGCTTTTTTGTTTTTAAAGTTAAGATTCTGTTTAAGCTACACTATATTACCATTTAAATATTTGTTATCTACACTACATATTTGAATATTCATGTATTAAACAAGTGTATGTTTTTGACTTGTTTTGTCATTTTCTTATATAACATTTTGCTATTTACTGCAAATGTATGCTTTCTTAGCTGGTACTGTGTATTTTAATTTTTATAAGGTCACCAATGTCACTGAAAGTGTTTGAATAACTTCAAGGAGAGATAACTATGTTTCATTTAAGAATTACTGGTATCTCTTTCAAAGAGACTCAAGCTGACATTTACTATTGTATGTTAAAGAAAATTTTTCTTTTGATATGCTGCTTAAAAGATAAGCAATTCCTGATGACCTATGAAAGAATTTATATATTGATACAAAAAAGTAGTGTATTTTCATGTTTAACTTCCATTCACACTCTAGACATTTCATTCAAAGATTTATAAAAAAAAAAAGAAAAAAATTTAGCTACATGTAAGATTAATAATTATTTTGTTCTGGTAAATTTCCAATAAAATTGCTTGATTTTATAGTAATAAATAAATGTGGTACAGTTGCTAGCATTGAAATGCCATTAAATTACAGAGATTAACAAAACTGTTCCAACTGTTTTTATTGGTAACTTTTGTTTTTCATTGCTTTGTAAAAAAAACCAGTTTGATGGAACTTTGACATTTTGTAGCCAAATAAATGATATGATAAAACAATGGATGGGTCATATTTCAACAGATTGTTTTTATCATTTGATAAGAGCTGCAAAATCTATTTTTATGTTGACTTAGAATATAGCTTGGCAGTTTGTATTTATTGTATACTAAATAAAACAGATGTCAAAATAAAGCAAAGGATCTAGAAATATAATTAAGCTTACGATTATTTTAGTTTTTTGAATTTGCTCTACATTTTTCTGGAAGAATGTAATTTCTATTTGTAGGACTTTTTTTCCTGTTTTGTCTATTGTTTATAATATTGCATTGACTTTAGCATCTAAGTATTTGCCTTTCATTCTGACTGCATGAACTGGCATCTCAGGCTCTTTAGGAAAATCTGGACTAGGAAGAAACTAGCATGTGCCCTAAAATCAGGCAGGTGGGACAAGATCAAGCACAAACAATCGGAATTCCTTGGAACTTATCTCTTTGACGAAGGGTTGTGACACCCTAGTTTCAATTTTTGTTGCATGACTGAGTCAAGAAACTGTTCATGAGTATGTATTTGTTTTGTTTATATGTACTGTATTTGCCAGCTTATAAGACACTTTTTTCTGGAAAACAGTATACAAAAATGAGCCTGCGTCCAATACGTCGGTATCACCGATGGGAGGCTGGGGCCGAAGGTATAAAGCTTGTCTCCCGCAGTGGGCACTCCCATCCCTGTTGCACCACAGGCCTCTTCGGTAACACACTTGCATCACCGGCTCCCCGTGACTTCCTGTCGCTCTGCCACCCTCATAGAAACACTGTCAGTACTGTCAATATATTCAAATAAAACTCTTATTTATGTGATTTTTTTTTTCAATTATGAAAGTGTAGCAGGGGGTCGGAGGTCTTTTGAGTATTAGAAAAAGGTTCATGAGTCCAAAAAGGTTGGAACCACGGCTATAATGAGTAAGCACTATAGCATTTATATTGTGGACAACAAAAGTGAAATAAACAAATTATTTCAACACGCACCCACCCCTTTGCAAGCAAATAAAATCTTTCATATTTCAAGTCTTTACATGAACATAGTTTGCACAAAAAAATGAGCTGTAAATAGGCCTAGAAAATCCTCTTTCATTTGTTTATTTGTGAATTTAGATTATTGTTTGTTGATATATTGGTAATTTCATGGCTTTAATGTCCCTGAGCAAATGTTAATTACATAACATGGCAGAAACAGTTTCATTATTGATTTTGATCAGTCTGGGTAAAATGTTTATAGAAATGAATTTCAATAAAGGTTTATCCTGATTTGTTTGTGGATCTGTAATGGTTGAGATTTAATAAACAGCAATCTCAAATTTTAAAGAAAAATTGAGAATTATTCTTTTTTTTTTTTTTGCTTTATTAACAGAATATATTTGAAAAAGTTTCTTTGAAAATGTAAATTGCAGTGAGGACTATATCTTAACTCTTCCCTTTTATTCTTCTATGTAATTTTCCTGAAGGAAAAATGTTGCATACTTCAAATGAAGTGATTTATTAGTTTTATAGCTGTATGACCACCTATAACAGGATTACAGCTAATGAGCTGTACTTCTGAAAGTCTTGGTTTAAACACAAGCCAAGAAATGTATACTGGTTCACCAAAACTAAGTAAAGGTGGAGGGGGGAAGCAAAGGAAAGATGCTAGTACAAAATGTAGCTTGAGATAATGTGAAATCCAGAATAGGAAACCATGATAGTTTGCAAGAACAAGTTTTGGTGGATGGAGTATTTATCTTATCTGTTTCTATTCAATCTATTTTCATTTGAACATCTAAGAGAAAAAAATAAAAGATTACTACATTTTGTATCGTATAATCTGTGCATTTTCTGTTATTTGTAAGCTCTGACATTTTCACCTGTGTGCTTGATTACTTTGGCTACTCCACCCATCAATGTAAGTACTAATTCTAGAAGAAAATCTGACACAGATGGATCAGCAAATTACATCTTCAGCTTTGCATGTAATGACATATTGTAAATAAGATCATCTTGGTTCTTTATCTCACAAATTTTTATTACATTTTTTAACTTTGTAGTCCTAAAGTTCTGTTTTATATCACCAAATATAAATACAAATGTTTGAAATTCTAGCTAACACTACTTTTGCATAGAAATAAATTTACGTGAAAGCAGAAAAACTTGTTGACCAACTTACATCTGGAGACATCTACAGGTGGATTTTTCTAGATCTTTAATGGCTTTCTGTTATTTCAGTTAAATTTAGTTTTCAGGTAACATCCTAGTTGGAGTTCTAACTTCTTTGATGAGAAAAAGTCAGCTTGTTTGTTTCTCAACCCATCCACTGTCAGCTTACAGAGGAAAAAAATGAAACATTTGCATCTAATGACAAGAGGCCAGATTATTCTAAATGAAGAGGTCTAATGATAAGTTATAGTAAATGACTGTATATCATAGGGCTCAGCTGGTTGTGCTGTGCAGTTAAGTAATGTTTCCACAATTAGGTGTATTAGTTATATCAGTGTGGTGAAGCAGGTATTTATTGTTATTTGAGACTTTCTTGTTATAAGTAATTTATAGCTAGTTAAGACAATTTACTTATATGTTTATTTCTCGGGCTAAGATTTTGTAAGGAAGCTGATTTGTAGCAGGAAGTTTGTCAGTAACCTCAGTGTGATTTGGAGCTGCAGGTGGATTGCTGACAGGAAACTAATTTGTCATTGACTGATAGCTGGGTGCAAGAAGCTTGACCAGTCAGGGCTATTAATATTGGTGACTTTATTTTCTTTTATACTTCTCAATAATGATTGTCTGAAGTTTCTTTTTTTTTTTTTTACATATCTGATTTAATCCATTTAGGAAAAAAAACAACTGTAAACATTAATTAATCCTATGTTTTCTTGTGAGAATAACTTTCCTATGCAGGCAGAATTTGCTAGGCTATGGCAGCTGCTGTGTCAATTGCTGGTTGGCAGGTGTCATTACTCATGAGTTAATACTTTGGAGAATCTCTGTAGTTATGCAAGTTCTACATGAGAAAAGAAATTTCTAATTTATAGTTTGTTTTAAAAAATAGAAACTATCAGCTCACCATACCGAAGCTTTCTTGTCTGCTTTTTGAACATTATTGTTAATGAAAATGCATTATTCCAGGAAGAAAACCAAAACACTAAAAATAAACTAAACCATGTATCAGGACATCTAAATCAGATTTTTAGCTTGAAGTGATTTTTTTTCCCTTAAAAATAGACTCCTTTCATACAAATAACTGCTGCATGAATTATGTGAATCATCTTCAGTAACATTTCAGAATATTCCTTTGTACAGATGACTGACATTGTTGGATGTTTCTCCTTGGCACCTTGTTCCAGTTTGAAGAATGATTCTTTTATAGCAAGATACTGCATGTTGAACTTTACTGCATGATTTGGATTGTTATCTTTTTTGCATTATAAACCCATTTATGAAATAATGTCCTGATGGAAGTGTATGATGTTGCAGAATATTGTGATGTCTCATTTGCAAGAGTCCCGTGAATTATGAAGTCGTCAACTAAATAACCAGCAAAACTACATCAAACTTTCACGTTTCAATTAACATGCTTAGCTGTAGGATAACCACAGCTTTCTTTATACTTTTCTTCTGATATATTTGTTGCTTAAAACTAGATAAGGGCAGGCTTGAAATATCTAACCATACATAATACATTGTTTCAAGGGGTAGTTATAATGCTGATTATCCAGTCCGGTTATTTTTTTCTTGCATCTAAGCAAGAATTTCCAAGCTGACTGGGTGATCAATCAAAATTATCTTTGTATTTCAACCTCTACCATCAAAAACGGTTTACCTTTGCTGAGGAATTGTAATCAATAGTTAATTACTTATTTCAAGTGTCCAACTCCTGCAATTTCCATTGGGAGTAACTAGCTTTATGAATTGGAATAATGGAAAACCTTGTTTATGACATTTTTTTTATTAGGTACCATTTTCATTTCATTTCGCCAAACAAAGTAATAGCAGACATCAGTAAATAATGTTCTCTCTCTCTCTCTCTCTATATATATATATATATATATATATATATATATATAGTATAGTCTAATTTATTTAATTAGTAGTTAGAAACCATATCAAATGATCATGCTAACATTATGCTTTCAGTATAAAGTAAATTTAACATTCATAGAAATATTTACTGGGTTCTTAATTATGGAAAGAACTTTGAAAGTAGTGTTAAAATGAATGGTTTATATACTCTGATGCAGAGTTTACCAGGTTTTTGTTGTTTGGCTGGGATAATGTATTTTCATTAACAACAAAATATTGAAAAAGCAGATAACAGTAGCATCTTTGTATCCATACTTTGCCAATGCATTAGCATATTTAATCATAATTAGATTCGCCACTGGAATATTATTAATATAGTATATGTATCTTAACATATGACTTAGAAAATATGTACATGACAAACATGTTACAAAAGTTTTTTCATGTAAGACTTCTTCAAAAGACAGTCTGCAAGTACACCCCCTCCTTACCCATGTATGTAAGAGTACATGACCATATGGATACAGAAGAAGAAAAAAGAAAAAGCAGAAAAAATTTCAGCATTAAGAAAAATAAAGCATATAGTGGTTATTGGTAATGGTCAGGATTCATGGTGAAAGAAATTTGCTTTGTTTTTATATCTGGCTTAGAGAAGAAATTTTGTGAAATAGAATAACATTGTTATAATTATTGTTTACAATAGATGATCCATGAACTGATGAGAGACAAAATTCATTTTCCAGACATCTGGTGAGAAAATTTCTGCAAGAAAAAATTGGAGGGTTAGTTTGTTGCAACTAATAAAGTGAATGAAATACTCAAACTGATGAACCTACATTTTGGTGATCTTTCCCTATCACCATCAGGAAGGTTTAGTTTTATTACAACTTAACATCATTTGCCTACCAAAAACGTTAATGTACATGAGGTGGGCAGAAGAAACACAACAACTTGTAACTGCAAACAGCTTATGTTATCTCAGTTTGAGAAACAATGCTGTATCAACTTGAAGATAAAGTTGCAGATGACAGCAGACACAGTGGTCAATGGCCACAATCTTCCTTCTTGACTCATCGACATGTGCAACTGCTGTGGAAAATTACATGTCCATTTTCAGTGCAAGATCTCTAGAATCAGCACATTTGATCCTCTCTTATGTAATTGATTGCCCATTGTTAAGATGTTAATCTTTGTTGATAGTCAAGAATATTTTGTATACAAGGCAGTTGACTTAGTGCAGGTTTCTGTGTGATAATATAGTTGTGGCCTAGCTGTTCTATTTCAAATAATCATTGGTATTGATATTAAAAATGTACTAATTAGCAGTGCATAATCCACTGCTAATCAATAAATAATCTATTTTTCCAATTTATCTAGGAAAAATGAATAGACTCTCTTGATATTCTTTCTCTCTCACTTGTTGCATGTTAATGATGTCTGCTGCTTAATAAAAGCTTGTCATTATTTTGATTTAGAAATTAGAAAAAAATGTTTTTGTTACCATTATTAACTGTTATTTTGCCTTAATTTATCTACTAACTGTTTGTCTTTTGTACATTGATGAGTGTCTTGTTGAATGATGCAATGGACGGTATCTAAAATCTTCTGACAGCCACATTCTAGTAGTTGTCTTAATGAAATAACATTCTTTTCTATGGAGGTCTTGCATAATGCATGATAAATTCCCATGTTATTGTAGTAACAAAATTAATGTATGATTGCTTAAATTTTAAAAAAAGAGCAAAAATGGCAAATGCAGCTGGCTGCAAAAGAGTTCTCATAGAATGAGCCGATATTGTAAACAACAGATCAAAAAATCCTTTCAACAAGTCAGGAGGACCCTTCAAACAGTAGCTACATACACTATTAGATCCTTTCCCAGGAAAGCAGTTTGTTTGCTTAAGTTTAATTATTATTATTTTACTCATTGATAGTTAACATTAAGCAAAGTTTTTGTTAATCGCTGACTGGTATGTGGTTTTTATTAATTTTTTAAAATTTTTTTATTTTACAATTGTATGCCACCTAATTGTGTTAATGAGTGAGTTAGGGAAATAACGATTAGTGTAATGCTGTAAGTCTTCAAAAATACATTTGAATGATAAGTGAAGATGCTAGGGTAAATAAAGGTTAAAACTGACCATTTATTTACTGTTTATTCATGCTCTAATTTAGATTAAGACAGTTAATTTCATTGCTAAATGATAAGGCATGTTTTTGGGTTAATCAACTTACTACAGATAATAAACTATTTTTAGTTCTATAGATGAAGTATTTTGAAGGCTGTAGACATTAAAAAATATTATTGATTTTTTTATAGGAGAAAATATTCTCCCATCTCATTTGTTAAGAATAAATTATAGTGGTGGAAGCTCCAAACTGTTTGGAACCTTGCTTACAACCAACAATTTGTAGAAGAGTTTATCAGTATTAATTTGACCAGCTGCCATGGGTCTAATCAAGAAATGTAACAGCTGATATTTAATACCTGGTTATACAAATAGAATTGCATCACTTTTTGCTCACCATTATTTAGTAAGTGATTTGTGATATTCCATGAAAAACATGGGTCAGATTGTATGAGCAGGTAAGAAGTCTTATCAGGGTTTCTTTCCAATTTTTTTTAAAAAAGTGATTAACCGTGGAATAGTTTACATCATTGTTGTTGTTAAATGAAAAATAAAAGAAAGATTAAAATTTTTAAGAAATCAATTGAACCTTAGAAAAAGTATAAAGAAGAAAAATTACGAAATTTTTGATGTTAAATTTTAGGAATGGAAAAGCAAAAAAAAACCCATTAATTTAAAAAAAATTTTTTATGATGCATGTATAACATAAAAGGTTTTTCTTTTTCATACTTTTTGTACCTTTTCAATTTTTAAAATTCTGTCATAAACATAAAATGAGTAAACTTCTCCTGATAAAGCTTCACTTTCCTCTGGATGTAATGAAGTGAATTGCTAGAGGCTTTGTAGTTTTCCTCAAGCCTTGGGAGCGGCTGCTGTAATGTGCTATCGTGGGAAGATGTAGCTCTCATTTGTCATGTGCCGTTTTTCTGTTCTAGTAAGTTTAAAATTCAATCGACTTGTGACCAATAATATATAGTTCTCCAAAGTGACAAAAGCACTTGATGTGAACCATAGACAAAGTACAGCAGCTGCTCTGTTAAAAAGACTTTGGTGCGTACTCTCATCTTTCAGCAAAAAACGTGGGTGGTGGAAGATGTTAATTGTAGTTTTTTTCTCTCTGGTATTTATTAGAATTAGTACAAAGACTTCATTTTTTTTAAAGCCGTCGCCTCTGTCTTTTCTTAGAAAATGAGTTTCTCATTAAAAAAATGAAGTAGTTTTCCAAGATCTTTAAGGGGCCACATTTTTCATACTAACAAAGGAACCAGGAAAATTCATTTAAAAGATTTTTCAGAAATTCCAGTTTATTTTGAAAATAGATGAGATTCACTATATTTGTTTGCAAAAATGATTTAAAAGAATGTTTTGATACTTGTGGATGTTAATATTTACAAAACAACAACAGCAGTTGCTTTTGGTTATGACCATTGGAAATAATAAAACAAATAACCACAACATACTTTTCAATTTATCAACAAATGTAACAAGTCAGTCAGAATCAAACTGCCTAAATGTTCAACTTTAATAGTTTTATGCAGTGAAATTTACTTGTTTTTACAACATTCTCAAAAATATTTGAATCTGCTTTCTCTCGACACGTGTTATTATTGCAGCTAAATCTTTGGTCAGTTTTTCATAATTTAAAAATATCCAACAGCTGCTGATTGCTTAATTTATTTCAAACAATGTTATTTATTTAATTGTTGTAAAATAAAAGTGCAGTTTCATTAATCAGCTGATAATTAGATTTGACATGAGACACTAATGTGGGCCTGTTATAAGTGATCTCTTTGCTGCTGCTGCAAATTTGTAGATGTTTTGACAAAACAAAATCTCATGAGGATTTTTTATAGTTAGACATATATCATTACTTAGAATATGGTCAGCATTTAGTTACAACAACTGGGTGACAGACACAATTGGCCCTATGTTATCACAAAAGGGATTTAGAAATAGTTGATAATTTGTTTAGTGCAAGTTTAGGAGGGACACAGAATTGTGAAACCCCTACCAGCCATTTGAAATGTGTGATTGATCAAGATGAAGGCTTTAATAAACGGTGATATTTAAAGTCAACTTGTACCTCACAGACTTCAAACAAAAAAACTATTGCATTCAAGTGCATGTGACACAAGATCTGTTTTAGTACTTTATAGAAAATACAATTGAATTTACACCTTTGAATAGGTGTAGTTATTTAGAAATTTGTAGAGTTATCTTTGTTAAATTCTCATTCAGATTTATAAAATATAACAAGTTTGAGTTTAAAAGTTATGGTAATTCATACCTTTATTGCCAATGTTTTAGTTCCCAAATTGTAGCAAAGATCACTCACCCTGTTTAAAAATAAAAAGAGGAATGTCATTGATGAGATTAGAGACTGGAGCATTTATGAAGAATTACAAAACTAAATGTAGCTCAAATCTATAGTAATTTTTTAAACTGTATTTTACTTTTTACTGAATATTTCACAATGCTTTTGCATTTCAGTAATTAACAAATTAATTATAGATAACACACTCAAAAAATTATTCATTTTCTCAGCAGAAATAGATGGATGTGAGTAAGACGTCATTTCTGGAACTGCATGAAAGTTATCTGGCATAATTCTTATGTATTTCTCTGAATTTCCTTTTCTTCTCTCGCACTAATCTTAGTGAGTTGTTGACTGGGCTTCACTGTTTCTATCTTATTCTGAATTCTTTTTTGCATCAATCCTATGGCTAAGAATCTATGAAGGGCAAGTTTGTTTGTATACCACAATATAGATCATCTCTGAACATTGGAGATAATGTACCTGATGAGGGAGCATAGTACCCATGAGGCCCAGCATGTCTGACTTTGGCAGGGAAATTGCCACTAAAACTCTTCATTTTTAGATGTGGGAGGAAAACCAACACAGCCAGCTGGTGAAGAGGAGAAGAAATCATGCCAGGAAGAAGCCATCCATAACTCAAACTCAGGCCCTCAACCTTAACAGTCTAGCCACTTGGACACCAGCTGATCTTCATCTAATTAAATAACAGCCTTTTCAAGTTTTCTGAATGTCCTGTGTTGCTTGATGGCAGTAATGTACATGTCACCAGATTAGTTTTTGATGACATTTCTTTCTCAAATCAGAGTAGTGTTTTGTTGGATGGCCGATGTGAAAATTTTAGGGTATTCATGTATCTACTTAAAGACAATTATTCTTTTTTTTTTAAGATGTACACTGAAGCTAATTTGATCATGTAGCAACAATATGAAAAATCAGGATATCCTAATTAAATATTGTAAAAATTTAATCAACTTTTTAATTTTCAAAATTAGGCTACTTTGATAATGGAAAGGTGAAAAATAGGTAGATTCCCAATGAAAATGGGAAACTTTACACAACATTGAGACTACCTAATGGATGTAGCTCTGTCTGTAAAGGGCATCTTAATAATGGCTTTAATGAAATAAATGTTTTGCTAAGAGGTCTGCTAATGGATAGCTTGTTTAGATACTTTGGTTTTAAGTACACACACACACTGCCTTTAATATAGTTTATAGTGATGAGATTTGCTAGGAAGACAACTGAAAAATTCTTTAAACATCTGTGAATGGACTGACAACAATGGCTAGTGATGGTGGTGTAGCAGTTTTTAACTTTAAACAAAACCACTGCTCAGCAGTGGAATGAGCTTTATTCTGTATTTGTCAAGGATACAAGTATCTTTCTGTGTTGATCATATCTTTTGTTCCCACTATTAACAAAGGGAGTTGAATATAGCAAGGTTTTTTATCCAGTATTTAATAGTTTCCATATATATTTTTTGATATAAGCAGTATTATGAGCCTAAGAATTTTGACAAATCAAAATCTGGTTGACAGAATAAACAAAGTTAAAGAAAAAGCTAAACTGACAAGATTATTCATATTTAATTATTTTTCTAATTGCATATTTGCAGATGAATAGTTACCAGAACTTTCCAACTGCATTTAGCAAAATAAAGGTATGACATAACAGAATAGACATTTGTGTATGTAAATCTTTTGTACTTAAGAAATTTCAAGGATATTTGGAAAATACTATTTGTTTCAAATTTCCAGAATATAAAGCAGTTTGTTGCTGTTCATTTTTTAATGGAAAGTGTTACTAAAAAAGTAAAATTTTGTATTATATTAAGTGAATCACCAGTGAGTTTTTGTTATTTAGTTCTGAGTGAATGTCTTTATAGGTGATGCACAGACATGAATAATTTATGTTTAAAGTGAGCTGTCGTGGTTTTTAGCCAAAATATTCACATTTTATATTTGCTAAAGGTTGAATAAATGTATTCCTTTAATAGAGACTTACTGCCAAGTAGTATTTATCACATTTTAATGTTGCTTATATTATGGGCTTGCAGGTGTGATGTTGGGATGATGCACACGATCATCTACAAGAGGCTGCTCTTCACTCCCTTGGAAGTTGATGGTGATAGTGTAATGATGGCATTATTTTTTGTCTGATTTACCATGCTCACTGGTGTGTAGTGAATTGGGCAAGAAATAATGAGCCTGACCACACCCAGCCAAAGGCCAAAAGGTCAAAATTTTGGGAGAGAGTAGCAATATAGAAATCTACCTCTTCAAAAGTAAATGAAAACAAAATGGAAGTGAAATTATTTGCACTTTCCAGAGCCATTTTAAATGGCTGTGTGCTAAGCAACTACCATTGCTAACAGATGAGCTAAAATTGTGGGAAATTGGTTGGTAAAATTATACTTAGTGATAATTTTTATCACTGACAATAGAAATAATTACACTTGTTTTTGATATTACATCATAGGACCAAAAATGATCAGTCACACAATTTTAGCATATGTGTAAAAACACTTATGATGAATTTCTGACAAGCACAAAGGAAAGAACAGAGAGCATTAAACAACAAACTTGCTGCAATCAACCATGAAGAGAGACTGATAATAGTGATAGAAAATCAGGTGCAAATTCAAGTAAACTGAAACAAAATGATTACAAAGTGAGAACTTTTTAATGGCTGATTAAATGGAAGATGACGTTCTTAGTAAATATTGAATTTTACATTGCATTCAATCACAAACAAAAAAAAGTATTATAATAAATTATAGTTTTTTTTTTTTAAATACTGTAGTGAAAATTTAGTATGTTTTTAAAATTAAAAAAAAAAAAACTTTTTAGTATTCTAAAAAGTTATAACTTTAATTTTACTTAATTTTTGAAAGGGTTTCTAGTCTTTAGTCGGAACAAGTGTTTGTACCTAATTCGGTGTTATTAAAAATCTGGAGATTTTTCCTTTTTAGTTCAGCTCTCTTTTTAGAGGGGTTTATTATGATAACAAATGCTCTAGATTACACTTTTAAACAAAAATGTATTCACTTGCCTGCAAAGGAAATATATGAAAAGATTATCAAAATATTTATATAAATTTCTGGTGGGAGGTCCTTTCTAAAATAAAAGTCTTGTAGAAGAGTCCTGTACTCACCCTGGCTATTGATGTTAATTGGTTTAAATATTTTCCTGGGAAATCCTGAGCTAGTTCAGAACATTTATCCTGCTTGCTTGCTTACTACCCTGATCTGCACATTGAGCTAAATACATGCACACTCAAATTAAACACAGTGCTTAGTCAATCTCCAGAACATTGGCAAAAAAATGTCCTGTAGCAGATCTCATGAGAGAGATCATGAAACAGCAGGTTTTGGAATATTTGTATATCAGTTCATTATAAAACAATTTAATGTATAACTTAACTTTGCTTTAAAAGTAACAAGTTAATATTATAATATAAATTAATATATAAAAAATCATCACAAATCTATTTATCATAATATCACATATCCTATTACACATCATATACACATATATTTCAGATCATTTGATGATTGATATAATGTTTTAATGAATTAAGGCATTCCTTGATGAATACCAGATTGGTGTTGCTAATGTACCAAATTGTTGACCAGAAGACCGTGTTGCAGCCATCATGTTTAGCTATTTGGTTTTAAATGGACTGGCACATTTAGTTACAGTCACTGAAAATTAATTGATGAAATTGGATCATCAGGGAAGGGAACAAATTTCCACTCCTACAAACATTTTGTTTATCATCTGCTGTGCCCATTCCTCTGTATTTTACATTGTTTTTTTTCTTTCGTAGAGGTTTCTGTCAAGCAAAATCTACAGAGAACACATTAGATTATCCTTTAGCTCAGGCTTGTAGCATCTTTAGCAGTGAAATGTACCTGAATAAACTGTACAATGATATTACATGCACAAACATTTGATAAGCCAAAGTCTCTGGCAGTTTTCCTCTCCTCAGTCAAAACAGCCAGTGCTAGGACTCAAAGGACACTATTCACAACAATTTGGCTGGGCTTTTATACTAAGCATTTCAAATGATTGTTGGTTCGATGGATTATTCAATTGTTTTATAAACCTTTTGTTCCTGGCACAAGATTATGACAGTACATATGTGCTCAGTTCTCTCTTTGCAGAATGTGCTGCAGAAGACCTGTTGTTGAGAGCTGGTCTTAATGACATACCAAGGTCATTCCCAGGTTCCCCCCAAGTATTTTGGATTTGAGAATTTACACTGTATAAGTTACCAAGTTTATTGTGCTGACATTGGAAGCCTTTTGTTACTTACCATATATGTTCTCACTTTCTGGATAATGATATTGAATCACATACAACAAAAGAAAAACAATAATTCTATCCAAAGTTTTTTCTCAGGTGCATAGAGCATGAAACATTTTACTTTTAAAACACTTTTTTAACTTCAAATATAATTCAACCTGTTAGAGTATTAAACATTTGGTACAAAAATAAATAGAATTCTTTGAAATTGTTAGTTTTCATAGTACTATTCCTGCTAAAGCTGCTGAAGCCCCTGGTAGTCCTGATAAAACTTTTTATAGTACCATGAATCCTACTTGATGTAAACATTTGGACATACTGTTGCTGTTCTGGTTTTTATCTCCTAATTAATCAGGCTAGAGTTGGTTCTAGAAACACTCAAAACAATTCTGACAATCTGGCCAAAAGGATTCATTTAACAGCTGTGTGTATAGATTGGTCATCTTCCTGTTTGATGAAAACCAGCATATTTGTTAATATCTTTCATCATCTTTTGACATAAGCTGTGATATTGGTCTTTTTTCTTTTGTGTTTTGTGTGTTACCATTGATGGCACAGCTATCATTTAATCTGAAACTTTATTAATATTTACTCAAAAAGGATGAAATGCAGTACAGGATGGATATATTCTGGCTGTTTCATTCTACATTTTTAGTACTATATTTACTCTTCTCTGAACACATTCCTTTAGTAACCAACTGACTAAGATTTGCCCCATATTTGCTTCCTACTCCAAGTTGATGCAAGTTTGCACCAATCATTTAAATAGAAAACTTGTCAACATTTTTAAGGCTGTCTTTTTTTTATTCATCCAAATTATTAAATTTGCAAGATAGAGATATCAAAGCAGTTTCCTTTCCATTCTTAAAGAAGGAAGTTTCTTTAAATCAATGGTCATTTCATTAAACTATTAGAGCAAAACTATTCCAGCTGTGCACATAATTAAAATATCATTGGGCTTATCTTTAGCATAAATATTTTATTTTATTTTTCAAAAAAACTATTGGAAGGAAGCTACAATGAGTAATTAATCTTAACTATGGTTTAATTTGTATCAGTTGTTTGGTCAGGCTGACTGTTCTTCAAAGATTGAACTACTAGCTTAAAATAAATGTATGTATACATTGACACGGTTCCAAGCTTCTCTACTTTCACTGTGCATGTATCTTTGTGGTATCTCCTGGGTGGTGAATATCTATATATAGTCTTGTCTGTATTTTCTTTTCACTCTGGATCAGTGTAAAATGATAAACAGAAAAGTATATTGAGTGCATGTGCATAACAGGGAAGACATTCTGAGATTCTCCTCTATTCTCTCATATACGAAAAAGTTTTATATGTTAACTCTTTGATATGGGTGGCTAGTTAAAATTATTTACTGAATTTACTAGAATTATTTTCCTTACTCAAAAAATATCCTTGTTTAGATTCTCCTCTATTCTCTCATATACGAAAAAGTTTTATATGTTAACTCTTTGATATGGGTGGCTAGTTAAAATTATTTACTGAATTTACTAGAATTATTTTCCTTACTCAAAAAATATCCTTGTTTAACAATTTTTTCTTTTTTAAAAATGTTTTGCTTGTAATTATTTATTGTAGAAGTTTTTTCTTAATTTGACTTACATATGATATGAGAACATTTGTAAATTATATTAGTTACATAGGAAGCATTCAACTAAAACTGCTGTGTCTATATTTGTATTTAGCCAGGTTTCATTTGAACACCCAAAGCAAAATTTGTCTGTTTGGTGCTGGTTTAGAATAGGTATAAAGGGATGTTTTATAGTGGGAGAGAAAAGGGAAAGAACAAAAACTGAAAATGTAGGATAAAATGGGCATAGTTTTTAGAAAAATAAATGCTTACTCTGTTGATGAATGGAAAACTTAATTCAGTTTCTTTGCACAGAGGACATTAAAACATTAAAATGTCATTTTGATTAGAAATGTTAATATTAATCATGTCAAAACTTATAAGGCTTAGAGAAGAGGATAAAAACAACAACCAATTATTTTAAGAGACTAAATTCAGAATTGGATCATTATTTTAAACAAGAAAATATTTTTTTAAAATGAATGAAATAAATTACTAGCAATAGTTAAGTGATACTAAGCAATACTTTGAAAGGTAGTCAGACTTGCTATTGTTACTAAATTTTGTTGATATTCCTTTTTACTTTAAAATGATATTTAGAGCTTTTATGGTTACTAACTGAATTGTCTAAAATGCACATTTTTATAAACAAATGAAAATTGGTCACCAGGAAGTTTTCCAATTAATTGTTTTCATATTTCTCCTTTTTTTATTTGAGTGTACATAAGAAGAAATAGGTATGGATGGAGTCCACTATCATAGATTCTAAATGATAAATTTAAGTTTGTACAGACATTAAAAATCTTTTTTTTAACATAGTAGAATACTCCTTCCTTGACTTAAGTGTCATTACTTGCCCACATAGAGATTCTTGTTTGATTGTTACACACCTATGATTTCATGTGGACATGTTATTTAAGTTTCAGAATAGTGTATATTATTTAAAAGCATTGATAATTAGCATCAGGATCACTGAGTGCATTACATTTCAGACCTAGTTAAACTCTGAATTAGTGCAAATAATGAAATGCACTAACATGAGAAAAAAAGTTAACTTTACAGTATGACCAATTGATTTAATTATTTTGTTGAAAAATAAATGCTACCTTTATAGAAATTACTGGTCACATAAATAAACATCGGTTTCATCTGCAGCCATTAATCAAGCGAAATTCGTATTTTAGAAATGTAATGTTTTAAGTTTTTCTGTGGTATGTGACCAATGGAAGTTTCTCTCTTGCTATTATTGAATCAGATACATCAACTTCTCTAGTTTGGCTACTTACATAAGCCCATTAACCCTCATATTACATTGAGAATTTAGGTACATTTGTTTGGATCAATAGATCTGAAACATTTGCAGCTATTTTCTTAGTGCCTAGGATGAAAAATATTGGTTAATACTCTTGATTGTAATGATGATAAGGGTAAATTTATTTAATAAAAGCTTTATTATGCTTGATAGAAAAATAGTTTGAATATCAAGTAAAAAAAAAATAAGCTTTAAAGATACATATAACCAGAGAGAGAGAGAGAGATTCCAATCAACAATAAAATGGAAAAAAAAAATTACATTTGTGCCTAAGATTGAGTAGAAAGGTCATTGGTATATATTTCATAGCTTTATTTTCTTGCAGTACTGAGCTCTGCTGTTAAAGATGCCTCTCTTCATCTTTGCTTAAACTTCAACTGAAAAGTACTAGGAACTACTATTATTTTACCTCAAACCCAGAAAGATACTGCTATGGTAACATCAAGGAAAACACCATATTGATTAGCTCTCACAACTAGAAATAAAAACAGTTAATTAAATTAGAAGTGTAAAACTATTTTAGAAATTTTTTTAAAAAGCCAATTTTGCATAAACAATGCACATTCCCATGCACACAGGCTTCAGATCATTGTGACCAAGAACATGATGTGAGTGTACAAAATAGATCCAATGGTTCTAATTTTTTGTTAATACAGTATTTTTATCACCCAAAATTAGAAAAATACATTAAAAATTGAGAGTAAAACCACATTTTAACATGGATTTTAGATAGCCAAAAATCTAATGTGAGGCTTAAGGATTTTGATTAAAACTTAGGCTATCCATTGGAAATTACTTACAACAGGTCAGGATGTAGATTACCATGAGAACGTCTACATACACTTCATTAATTTTGTTGTGGATGTTTTTAGAATTTTAAATTATGAGAATTAAAAGGGTTTATTTTTTTAATAAACCAAAACTGTGCAGAAAACTGAAAAACTTTCATTAATATCAATTATTTTTGCTTGTTTTATTTACAGCCCACACAATTATTAATTGTACTATAAATATATTAAGGTATTTTCAAGTTTGTTTTTATTTCATTTTTGTGATATTTTGATACTGTGCTTATCAAGCAAAAACATTGAACAAGTGTATAATAAAATGCAGCTGATTTCATTACATAAAATTAACTAATTATTTAATAGTGTCTTTACTTAGCTAAATTTCAAAATATTAATGGTTTATTTATTTTTTTAAAATTTAAAATAGATTGCAAGGTATCATCAGATAAATGGGAAGTTCAAATTATTTTATTTCAAAACTACTGTTAGTGAATCTAGAAACCACGAAAGATAACATCAATTAAATTCATTAATTATCAGTTTATATTTAATTGAGTATGCTGAATTATGCACTATTAGACATGAAAATTGTTGTAAGATGCTAATGCTTCAGTTTTATCAGCACTCAATTTCATAAAGAAAAAAGAATCATATACTTTAAATCAATTTTATTTTCATTTGTATGTTTGTTAGACAGAAACAAATGTGCTATATTAGAAACTGCAAGTTTATTGATAATGCACAATTTTTGCACCATAGATACCTTTAAAACAAAAGTGAAATGTTTTTGGAAGCTGCTGTTTAATATTAAAATGAAACTCTCCATTTGCCTGGATAGTGGTGTTGGTGTGCAAAATGGAAAATTATGATCGAAAACTACATTTTGGGTAGAAGAACCAGGAATAAATACTAGGTCAGTTTGTAAAATTTGCTTAGTTTTCAGAGGTGAGAAATGTTTGTTTCCACATACACAACAGGTTTTAAGAGATAGAGGATGGGTCAGCTATATTGACCTTATGTTGCATTTGTATCATCAGATAACTGGCGCTGCTTCCTCTTTTTGACCTATATAATGAAGATAATAGAAAACATTGAGTTCCTGTTCCTCCTGGCAACAAGAAGATAAGTTCCAGGATGCCTTGTGGTGGTCTCCAGGTTTGCTTCATATAGAATACTTAGAAACCAAGAGTGATAAAAGTACAAATATTGTAAATGTTGCTTAAGAAAAACACTTAAATGAAAATTAAACCCCTTTTTTTCCATACTCTAACCAAGATGTCTCTGAACTTAAAAGGTAATTTGTTCTACCATGAAATTGATGTTTATCACAAATGTGAGTAACTGGCTGGCTCTGTACCCATCTTTCTCTCTGTCATCTATGGCCACTGATTCTCCCCCCCCTCTCTCTCTCTCTCTCTCTCTGACAATGGCTATTTCCACCACCCCCCATCTCTCTCTCTCTCTCTCTGACAATGGCTGTTTCCCCCCTTCTCTCTCTCTCTCTTTGACAATGGCTGATTCCCCCATCTCTCTGTCTCTCTCTCTCTCTTCTCTGATAGTGGCTGTTTCCTCTCTCTCTGACAATGGCTGTTCCCCCTTCTCTCTCTCTCTTTGACAATGGCTGATCCCCCCATCTCTCTCTCTCTCTGACAATAGCTGTTTCCTCTCTCTCTCTCTCTCTCTCTGACAATGGCTGTTTCCTCTCTCTCTCTCTCTGACAATGGCTGTTTCCTCTCTCTCTCTCTGACAATGGCTGTTTCCTCTCTCTCTCTCTCTGACAATGGCTGTCCTCTCTCTCTCTCTCTGACAACGGCTGTTTCCTCTCTCTCTCTCTGACAATGGCTGTTTCCTCTCTCTCTCTCTGACAATGGCTGTTTCCTCCTCTCTCTCTCTGACAATGGCTGTTTCCTCTCTCTCTCTCTCTGACAATGGCTGTTTCCTCTCTCTCTCTCTGACAATGGCTGTTTCCTCTCTCTCTCTCTGACAATGGCTGTTTCCTCTCTCTCTCTCTGACAATGGCTGTTTCCTCTCTCTCTCTCTGACAATGGCTGTTTCCTCTCTCTCTCTCTCTGACAATGGCTGTTTCCTCTCTCTCTCTCTCTCTCGACAATGGCTGTTTCCTCTCTCTCTCTCTCTCTCTCTCTGACAATGGCTGTTTCCTCTCTCTCTCTCTCTCTGACAATGGCTGTTTCCTCTCTCTCTCTCTCTCTGACAATGGCTGTTTCCTCTCTCTCTCTGACAATGGCTGTTCCCCTCTCTCTCTCTCTCTGACAATGGCTGTTTCCTCTCTCTCTCCTCTCTCTGACAATGGCTGTTTCCTTTCCTCTCCTCTCTCTCTCTCTCTGACAATGGCTGTTTCCTCTCTCTCTCTCTCTGACAATGGCTGTTTCCTCTCCTCTCTCTCTCTGACAATGGCTGTTTCCCCTCTCTCTCTCTGACAATGGCTGTTTCCTCTTTCTCTCTCTGACAATGGCTGTTTCCTCTTTCTCTCTCTGACAATGGCTGTTTCCTCTTTCTCTCTCTGACAATGGCTGTTTCCTCTTTCTCTCTCTGACAATGGCTGTTTCCTCTCTCTTCCTTTTCCTCCTCTTTCTCTCTCTGACAATGGCTGTTTCCTCTTTCTCTCTCTGACAATGGCTGTTTCCTCTTTCTCTCTCTGACAATGGCTGTTTCCTCTTCTCTCTCTGACAATGGCTGTTTCCTCTTCTCTCTCTGACAATGGCTGTTTCCTCTTCTCTCTCTGACAATGGCTGTTTCCTCTTCTCTCTCTGACAATGGCTGTTTCCCCTCTCTCTCTCTCTCTGACAATGGCTGTTTCCTCTTCTCTCTCTCTGACAATGGCTGTTTCCTCTCTCTCTCTCTGACAATGGCTGTTTCCCCTCTCTCTCTGACAATGGCTGTTTCCCCTCTCTCTCTCTGACAATGGCTGTTTCATCTCTCTCTCTCTGACAATGGCTGTTTCATCTCTCTCTCTCTGACAATGGCTGTTTTTCCTCCGCTCTCTCTCTCCTCACTGCTCCCTCTCTCTCTCTGACAATGGCTGTTTCCTCCTCCTCTCCCTCTCTCCTCTCTCTTCGCTCTGACAATGGCTGTTTCCTCTCTCTCTCTCTCTCTGACAATGGCTGTTTCCTCTCTCTCTCTCTCTTCCTCTTCTCCTCTTCTCTTCCTCTCTCTCTCTCTCTCTCTGACAATGGCTGTTTCCTCTCTCTCTCTCTCTCCTCTGACAATGGCTGTTCCTCTCTCTCTCTCTCTCTCTGACAATGGCTGTTTCCTCTCTCTCTCTCTCTCTGACAATGGCTGTTTCCTCTCTCTCTCTCTCTCTCTGACAATGGCTGTTTCCTCTCTCTCTCTCTCTCTGCTGACAATGGCTGTTCCCCCCTTCCTCTGTCTCTGACAATGGCTGTTCCCCCCCTTTTTCTCTCTGACAATGGCTTCCCGCCCCTACTCTTTCTCTCTCCTGTCTGTCTGAGGGTGCACCCTCCCTCTCTCTCTCTTTCTCTCTGTTAATGGCTGTTTCTGTCTCACTTTTAATGTCTCACAAAAAGTAAGTCTTCCCAATCTTTTTAGCCTCTCTACCAAAAATGTATATTTTTTCAGTTTTTCTTTTGATTTGATAATAGTAGACAACATTTATTTGTGAATATTATACCATAATTAGAAATTAGAGTTTTCAGACAGGCATATATATTATATATATTTATATATTTTTTAAAAAAATACTTGTGTGCTAATTGTTTCCAGTATATTTGTGCAAGTTTCAAGCAACTCAATTCATTCAGCATCACTATTTCTAACTTTTAAAAATCCATTGGTAGATTCAGGCGGAAGGAAGTTAGGGAGTTTTCCACTCATCCAAAGCTTTTGAAAGTTTTTTCATGGCCTCCCATCCAATTTAATGCTTCAGGTATACTCTTATGGAATAAGGTCATAAATGCAGCAAATTACACTAGGCTGCTGTGACAGCATTTTTCAGTTGTCAGGCTAAGAAAGACATTGGTTTGTTGATAAATAAGGAAATGTATAATCTCAGAAAGTGGTGGGTTCTTGAAAATATTGAAGTATTGAAAAGAATTTTAGCAGTTGTAAAAAAAAAATATATATGTGAGAGAGAGCAGGTATTGCTTTATGGGGAATATTAAAACTAATCACTATTCAGTCTAGATCAGTGGTTTCCCCAACCGATTTTATACTGTAGACTGGCAAACTCATTCAAAATCTTCTGGTGGACCAGTATAGAAACATTTTATTTGCATATTAATTATGGAAATTAATTTTAATAGGTCACATGTTATTTAACAATGCATGTCATTGTAACAGATTTTTTTATTATTATTTCCCCAAAAGTATTCACTTTTCTCCTTAAAAAAATCATTTGTAACACATCACTAGCTACCTAAGGTATTTTATTTCCACCACTTTTAAAAATCGTACATAAAATATCACTAGCTAGCTTGCTAAATAACATGAAAATGTATGACAAGATTGCCAAATTATATTGAGGCATTATGCTTGATAGCGAGACTTGCAGTGTGTTTCTTAAGTCAAACTTATTCCTATGTCTGTCTGTCTCAGGTTTCTCTACAATAACTGCTACCGAGAACATTTCACAAAGGTATGTAGATGGAAATGGCAGGAAGGTCTTCAAAGCTAGGATACTGAGTTCTGGATATTTACCTTTTATTTCAATCCAGAAGGATGATAGAGATGAGGATGCATTAAACAAAATTTTATGTTCCCCATCACTTGCCAGCTCAATCTGATTTTCTTGCAGTGATGGCGAGGATGACACCTTGTTGGCAGGAAGACATGGATCACAGATCCATTCTTTCCTGACTCTGATTTTTTGAATTTGGGAAATATTTCTCAAACGTATCTGAGAGTGACTTCAGGTGTTCATTTACTAACTCAGAAAGTCCAACAACTTCTGAAAAATCCACAAAAGTATGAAACATGTTAAAAAAAAAATCTCTTATCCACTCATTTCCCCCCAATTTTCCAGCTTGGTTTTGATTTTATTTGTCATTATAAAAGAAAGATGCCATTCTCCCTGGCATTGAGAGATTGAGTTTGTTCAATGCAGTGAATATGTCATTCAAATGTGCAACTTTAGTGAGCCAGATCTTTTCACTAAAATGTGCAGCTAATGGTGTGTGTTTTTATCTGCAAGAAACCTCTGCAGCTGTTTTTTTTAACTTAAAGACTCTGGTCAGGGTTTTCTCTCTCAACAGCTAATAAACTTCTGTATTCAAGAGAATCTGCTTGTATTAGGCATCCATATCCTTGCAAAGCAATTCAAATGTGAATTTAGTGGATGCATTTTGATATAATTAATGATACGGATCACGTCAAGCAAAACATTGAGAAGTTCAGGATAGGTTTTGGCTAACTAAAATTTTGCAATGAATGACGCAGTAGGTGTAGACTCACATACAGGTGTCATTTCTTTTACCCTGGTCATGAAACCAGAAAGCTTTCCAGTCATTACAGTAGCACCATTAGTACAAACTCCAACATAATAAGTCCAATTGAGCTTGCCTGAAACATAACCATCCAAAACTCCGAAGATTTTTGCTCCTATTGTGTTGTTAGCACAGAGTAAGTCTTCATATGCATCATCTTCAAAAATATAATGCCCGTACACTAACAGCATTGCTTTGCTTTCAGTATTAGCTGATTCATCCACCTGAATAGAAAATCACAGAGATCAATTTATTCTCTCCAGCAACTGCTGCTCGATGTTTTCAGCTATTTTGTCGATCCTTCTGACAAAAATGTTGTCACAAAAAGGAATTTGTTTTACCTTGCAAGCTGCCATTTGCACAAACAGCTCACAGCGGTTATATTCACAGCACACAGAATCAGCTCTTTGCCAATTGTAAAAATATTTTTAGCTTCAGAAATTTGGTGAGCTACTAGAAACGATGCTTTGAAAGCAGCCACATTTGAGGGCATACATGATATTGTAAAATAATTATTTTTGTCCTTCAAATTCACTTTTTTTTTTCCTTTCAAAAAAATCAACAGGTTTTTCTTTGAGAGAGCAGGATGTTTAGACTCCAAGTGATGAATTAGCTTTGAAGATTTCATTGCTTCATTGGACAGCATTTCAGCACATATAACACATACCACTTTTGGAGCCTGTGAATTGCCACAAACAGTAGAACCATACTTTAAATACAAGGAGTTGTACCTGTGATTGAGTGTTGCTCTTTTTCATTTTTTCGAATTTTCATGGCATTGTATATCCTTTACAATGTTCTCCTTTTTATTCTTTGGTCTTTTTTCACAGAAATAATTTTTCCAAAAAAGAAACCCATGCAAGTTTGCTTCGATCATCTTTTAGCCATTGTATCAGATAGAAATGATTAAACAGTTACTGCTGTCCAATTTAAAGAGCTAATAGCAAAGTTGTTGGAGCAGTGGATGAGCAGATGGGACAGATATTCTCAGTGGAAATCTTCATCAGTGGCGTGACAAGGGGCCAGGCAAGTGAAGGTCAACCCAATGGTGTAATGGCTCAATGCCACAGTAGGCGTAAGTGGATGTCAGAACCAGGTGACATGAGAGCACGGTTCAAGAACGGAAAGGTTGAGCACCAGCAAAAGCACAATGCACGGGGTGATCAGAAAGGACAAATGAAGCCAAAGGAAAAGGCCAAGCGCAGTGACCAAAGTTGTGCCTGGCTTGAGAAGAACTATATAACCAGATAACCTTTGTATTGTACTTAACTTTTATTAACCAACAGCAAAGTTTTCTCCTTAACTGCATTTTCCTGCTCTGTCTTCACCGTCATTGGCTAAATGAGGAAATTCTCTTTTGAGCCAACCATCAAGGTATGGGACGTGGTCTGGCATCGTGCTGTGGCCCAGCACTGGTCCGAAGAACACTGGTTGAGATAAAACTGCTGATCAAGGAAATTTGTAGAACTCAACTAACTTGTTGCTGAATTTGATATACCACCGAGTGAGCACCTTGATATAATACTAGAAGCTAGCAGAGTTAGATGTTACAAGCTGAAATGACATTGGAAAGAAAATTCTTTTGGTATGGTGGTCTTAATATTTTAGAATATTTTGTTGAAAGGAAAGTGAACATAATGGTATAAATAAAGTTAAGATTTGGAATAGTTTAAGAAAAACAAATGCCTGGAGAATTAATGAAAGAATCTACTTCAGAAAATCCTGTTGTTTTGTTTAGAACATGTATTTTAGAGTGTTATTGATCAGATCACAACTAGTATTGATGAATGCTTTCTTCCAATAATCAGATACTGCACTTTTGGATCCATGATGGTTTGCTGTTGATGGAATTCCTGTAAACAGTCTTCAGAAGATTGCTGAACTAACAGAATCTGTCTTCTAAACTGATGGTTGAATTGTTGAGCTTCACAAAAGGTTTTGCAAGATTATGAAAAACACTGCCAGAAGAATATCATCAGCCTACTCATTTGAAAAGGAAGAATCTGCAAAAGAATTTAATGGCAAAGATGAAGATTGACCAACTATAAATCATTTGAATAACCATGGAAAGGGTCATGCAGGAACTTCTCATGATACTACAAAATTTTGTATAGGTCTTTTTTGAATGCAGAAGGTTGGTTATTCAAACATTTCCAGACATATGAATGCTTTCTGACATCATTTTTCTCTCATGTTTCTTGTGAAAGATCTTTCGGTAAACTGAAGCAGGTGAAGACACAACTGGAGTCTTCATTGACTAACATGAAACTGGAAGCATTTATGTTGATGCATGTGGAAAAAGATATTCTCAATGCCATTACTGTCGAAGAAATTATAACCTTGTTTTCAAAAGATTTATCAGGGTATGCTAGAATGTTTTTTTTTTTTCTTATAAACATGATCGCATTCTACTACAACATAAAATGTGAATGTTTTGTAATATTTAAATATTAATTTTGGATGAAGTCAATATTGCTTTCTTATGCAACTACATTTCAATTGTATTTCTAAAACTGAATCTGTGTGCATTTTTGTAAAAAAAAAATGAATGGCTTTTCATTTGTCTAATTTGCATTTTGAATTTAGCTAATGGTTTTCACTTTTTTCTTTTTGTTGTGTAGTATACATACATTCTTACTATTAATAGAATATTCCTATAATTCAAATTATTGCCATTTATCATTGAAAGCTTGCTTCAGAATTATTAAAGACTATTTTCTATAGTAAGAAAACATTTTTATTTACATTAGGTCTACATATTACACATCTTTATGGTCTTTGAATGTGAAGCACCCAATATTTAACATTTTCCCTGTAAATTTTGATGCACCATTTTCTCTCTGTATGTAATAATTATTACCATAATTGGTCTTGAACTTGCCTCTGTGAATCTGACTATTTGTATAAGAGAGGAAGGTTTAACCATAGGTATGGCAAACACTCTCTAATACTTTGTTTTGGCATCAGTGCTGAGGGTTTCACATTGATTAACAGTTGAGTAGATATGCCAGTGATAGGAATAAATGGTTCCAAATGCTTGCAAATGGAGTATGTACATTTGATGCCTGTTATATAAAAGAATTGAATGTGAAGAGGGAATGCAGAAACAATTGACAACAGAAAATTTTAGCTGGTAACATTCAGATTTTCACTTTCACCAGAATGCTAAGTAATGCAATCCTTGTCACTGAATAATCATCTGAGAGCCAACAAATGTTTAAGTGGCTTTTTCTTTTTTTTTGTTTTTTAAATTTTAAATTTTGTTTGGTGACTAAACATTTAATTACTGCCAAGTAAAGTGCAAAGCAGAATGAATCAATTTGTTTTGCTAAGTTAACATCCAGGAAACAGATATGCATTTGCAATAATTTGACTGCTATTTTTATCGTTAAGAAACAGTGGTGGAAATATACATGAGTCATCACTGTTCAAGACACCAGAAAAATGTCAAACAAGTTCAATCATGTATTTTGTGTTTGTCTTTGGGGACTTCAGTTTTAACTTGTTTCCTTGATGTACATTTATATGAGATGTCACTATCACTCTCTTCTCACTTGTAATTGTCCACAAGGGAAATATATTAAGGTTACTGGGGTGACTTTTACTTTTAAAGTTTGTACCAGGGTTGGGCATCATGACTACAATGTATGACATGCATTCTTTTGTTTATGAACTTTCATCAAATTACAGTGAGGCAGGCTGGTTTTGCAAAGTACTAAAAATGACCATGGCAGAATTAAATTTGGTTGAGTACATTGTATTATTTTGAAAATCTATTCTAACATGATTTATTATTTAATAGTAATTTAACCTACATAATGACCTTTTTGATAAATTGGCTTGCTGTGTGTGTGTGTCACTGGTATGCCTAAGAAATATACTTTTATATATTTTATTGCAAACCTGATTAGAATTTGTCATAACAATGAAGCTTTCTTCTTGCACTATTATTTTTGTAATTTTCTAAGTGTTTGTTTTCTTTTTTTTTTGGAAATGTTTAGAATGAGTTAATAAGAGCACATTACCAAATAATGAATTTGTAGATAATTTTCTGAGGAAGAGTAGATCAAATTTGATTTTGGAGAATATCTAGACAGTGGGTTGAGGAAACAAATTATTTTACTTCATTAATATGTTTTTTTTAAAAAGTTAACCCTTTATTACATACAGATGTGTTTTAATGATGTTGCTTTAATTTAAAAACATTAGACATTCATCAGAATTTAATGTATTTTGTGAACTTATGATGTTATAAAAGAATGGATAATCAGTGTATATAAGCAAATTGTGTACTTGGCATTTACATTCAATTAACTAGATGGTATCAAGAGTAAAGGTTAGATTTTTTTTATTTTTTAATGATAAAAGTTATTAGTTTATTTCTCTAAGGAGTTTTTACATAATGCATAGATTTTGGAGTGAGATAACTTAGTGGCTGCAGTTAACTTTACTACGTTCTTCAAACATCATTCAATTTCTTTCAGAAATCTCTAATGGCGTGTTTATTAATATCACCAAGTAATCTTTTAGAAATTATTTGCCTTTTTGAAAATCTATTTTTGTGGAAGTTGTCTTGTTCTTAAATTTACTTACTATGGACTTAAACTATTACTTTTTATTTTTATTTATTTTTAACTGATCTTGCTTACCAGAAAAATGGCTTCATACAGATCAGTATTAGTAATTAAATAATTTTAAAATTGATTTTTAATTTTTGTTTACCATTAATTTAAACAACAAAAACATACTTGATTGTATAATAATGTGTGGAAAGAATAGATTAAGGAAAAATGATAGTACTGAATTCCAAAATTTGTTCTTTTTTTAAATTGTATTTTTGGGAATTGTGGAATTTTTCAACTGAATGTGGTAGCATATTATTTTTAATTAGTCATTTAACAGAATTATGATTTTTGTTGTAGGTGGAAGGTGGTACAAGACATTAAAAACATCTGTTTAAAGTAAGTGGTTTTTTTCTTTCTTTTGTTGATGATTATGTTTGTTCAAAAATGAAACAATCATCATTTCTCTGATTAATGTATTTAGTAAGTGTTGCTTTTATCGTTTAAAATTCTTTCCCTTGTTGAAGCTACTTATTTAATATGTTTCTGATCATCTGGTGTTGATCCTAATCATGCAATTATTATCTATCTGGAGAATTAACTTTTATCAGGTTTTGAGTTTGTTTTCATCATCACTTAGTTTTTTTTTTAAATTTGAAAATTTTACTCTTAACATTTTTTCATGAAACTGAGTTAATGCCAGCTGATTTGCAATGAAAACTATTTCAACAGTACCTATTTATTGTAAGGGGGCAACTGCAGGTAGGATTATAAATATGCTGCATGCCAGCTGTAAAGTTGAATAATTAATAATTAAAATGATTTATTTTAGTGATTTACATGTTAAAATGAGGGTTTATCACACATTGCCATTGAAAATCACTTATCATATACCTCATATAATGAGTGTTTTCTTGCTTAGTTACTTACCTTTCAGTAATTTGACAAAATAATCTCAATAAGCATTTTGTCATTTTATGTGAAAAAAAAAGTCAATTTTTATCCTCTGGTCTTCTATCATATTGCAGCATCAATATTATGATATTACTATCGTTTGGTTTTACAAAACCTAATCCTGATTTAGAAAGTGTGGCTACTACAATTTCTGGAGAAGTATCTGAAGAACAGACCATTCAAAAAGCCTTCCAGCATAAATGGCTATCATGCAAATTTCATGAAGTTAGGGTTGTTCAATTTTCAGCGATTAGCACTGGCTTGCCATCAGGAATCAGATGATCACATCACTTGTTCAAAACCACTGGCAGTCTAGAAAAACATTGTAGCCATTTTAGAGGAGGTAAAGAAAAGCCAGTGACCAAATACAAAATTCAAAAAAATTGCACAGTACATGAAAAATTAACTAAAAGAATTTTATTTATTTTGAGTTCAAGGTTATGCCAAACTAAAGACTTTATTTATAGCTATAATATGGCATTCTTGTTTGAAATTGGTAAATTATATTTTTAATGCTTGATATAAATCATGCAAGGCCACCTTATACACACTCGTCACTCCAACTTGAAAGGTTATGAAAATCCTTAGATTTCAGAAGTATCTGTACTTTTTTAGATTTAGTCAAACTGTTGCTTTAGCTTCATGAAATTTACATACTTTATGAATTATTTCCTTAACATCTAACCCACTGAAAGATGGAGATTAAAGAAACACTGACTATTGATACAAATCAAAACCTGCTTGTAAATTAACCCTTTCTTATCTACCTATGGTGGCTCATGTTCTGCATAAAGTAAAGGTGGATCTGCTAAATACTGATCATAATATTTTATTTTGACTGATGATAAATAACATAGTGATTCCTTGACAAATAGGGCTTCTATTTACTTTTGAAATCTCTGTAGTTAAATTGAGTTGTGTCAATCTGTTTGGTACAGCTTAAGCTGCTAACAGTTGTTTTTGTTTGGAAACAAATTTTTTCTGATGAAAAATTTGGATTTTATCATTGTAATTCTAACATAAACTAATTTCAACAGCAGCAACAGCAGGTCTGTTAGCAGTTCCAATATATATATATAAGATTATCTCATGAAAGCCTAAAAAAAAAATAACAACTCACTTGTGATATTGACAAAGTAATGCCATCTGCCTTTAACATTTGAAATGAAAAGTAGAAACCACCCTTATACACTGATTTATCATCTTTTTGACTGATGAACTAAGGAATCAATCAACTTTTGTCAGATAATTAAAAAAAAAAAATTTATTTCTGGCTTAATTATTATTTCAGAAATAAATAATAGAAAATTTCAAAATGTATTATACAAAATTTGTCTCAAGTATCCACAATGACGCCTTGGAATTAAAAAGATGTATTCAGGTAGCTTTCCATAAATAATACTGCACAGCTTGGTTCTTATAAGTGCACTCAGCATCACATTCAATTTTATTCACCACCATAGCCTATGAATAGTGTTTTTTTTGCTATACATATCTGATTTGATCTAAGATGCTTGTTTTTTATGTTAAGGATGTTTGTTGGTATTTATGCATTTAAGATTTTTTTTGCTGGTCATCTGTCAACTCTACGAGAACACAAATGATGTTATAAAAGATGTATTTGAATTGGTGCTCCAGAATTAGTGGTGTGTTTTCCAGGTTAGCAGACGTGGACTCCTGCTTATAAAGAACACATTAATCTCTGATTTAAAGAGTAAATGGAATTCACATTGTACCTTTTTTGTGCTAGATCAAACATGTTGTGAAATAGGCAGTTGTTTTGTGATCTCAACTTATTTAAGAATTTTGATGTATCTAGTTTCAGTAATATGCTGTTTTCCAATTGAATGAAAAAAAAACAAACATGCAATAATGCAATAACTTCATATGATTCAAAATTTTAGCCAGCTGTTAGTTATCATGCTGATATAATTCAGGGTTCATAATTCACCTGATTAAATGGTTCATTAATAACTCCAAGCCAAGCTGTTCTCTATTTGCAGCTTAATCACACAAACCATCTACATCATAGAATGTGCAAGAAGAGAAAATAAAGGAATTATCTTAGGCAAATATAATTTAAAATGTACATTGAAATTAAGAGTGTTTATTGCAGGTTTAGTTTGTATTTTCTTGGTTCTGACCTTTAAGATATATTATCAACATATCATCATGATAGAAATAGATTTTGAAAGGCATGTTTTAAATTACAAATGGGGTTAATGTTAATTTTTTTTACTTGAATTCTGGATATTTTTAGCCTTGTTGTTTTGTTAATAATGAAAAAAAAAAGGTGTAGTGGTAAATGGGGGATTATAATTTGACATTGAAAAAAAACCCTCATAATAACTGAAAAACTTCTGTTTTTAGATTTCTTTTCCTTGAAATTCTCTCTCTGCATTAATCCCCCCAAAACAATTAATCAGACAAACAATGGTAATTGTGAATTTTATGGGAAGACTGATGAAAATGATAATTATGAGATTTTATACATGTTTGATCAGTTTCATCCAGGCAGAAAATTCTGACAGCTTGCAGATCCTGTGTTCATGCTTGAGTTAGTCACGTAAGTTCAGAAGGCAGTTTTTTTTTCTTTCTTTAAGATTTTATACAGCAGATCATTGCTGCTGAAGCAGTGGTTATTATGCTTGATCATTGTCTGACTTTGAAATGGTGATTTCTAGAATATCTATAGAATATTTGTCATAAAGTGATTTATATCCTTTAGACACTTTTTTTCCCCCTTAAACATTCCCATGCAAGTTTTTGAGATTTTTCAAGCTAATGAAGTTTATTCTAGGGAAGTAGCTGCAGACCATCATCATCATCTGTTGCCATGGAAACCATGCTCACAAACTTTGTGAGCCTTTTATGTTAGGAAAAAAAATTTTAGTAAAAAAATCAGTGATGTTGGGAACTTATTACCAGTAGATTATGGTTGTTAGTCACATTGATGTTTATTTTAAAAACCAGATTGGAATTGTAAAAGCTAAAATGATATTTTACATTGCTTATTGTGCTAACACCATGAACACATTTACACTTCTCTACATAGTGGATCCATGGACAATGTTTACAGTTCTTGTTGTTGTCATATAGTAATCTCAACAATGAAATAATCTCTCTGTATCAGTAACAACTGGGATGGAAGAGTATTGTGCTGTATTTATCCACTATAGAGTCTTGCCATGCTGCAAGGGACTGGCACTTCCAATTCCAACAGGGAAACATTTACTAGAACTCTTCATTTTTAGATGTTGGAAAAAACTGAAATGCCTGGAGAAAACCTACAGCTGGTGAAGTAGCATGACAAGAAACCATTTTAGGGAGGTGCACTGAAACTAGCTGGAAACTGAACTGTGTCCTTAGCTTTATTAGTCCAGTAGCCTAATCACTGGGCCATTTGTACAGTTCTTTTGTTGATAAATCTGAATTAAATTTTTGAATTGCTTTATTAGGTTGTTGTTCTCTTAAGAAACTTATTCTGAACTTTTAAGATTAATTCTATTTGTAGTATGCTTGCGCAAAAAAAGAAAAAAAATCTGCAGTCTCCTAGTTAGAATTACTTCTAACAAGCATATTTAAAACAAAATTAAAGAAAAAGACTTTTATCATTGTTGGAGGACTTAAGATTTTATTTATTCATAAAAATAGAATTATTTGCAGTTAGAATTTTGTAGATTTGGCTAGAATCCTCATGTCATCCAAAGAAAATGTATATCTAAAATTTAATGTCATGTGATTCCAAAAAGCTAAATATTCTCTCTAATAAAATCTGTTGATGCCATTTGTTGTAACAGTGCATTAATAAACTGAACTTCAGAATGGAAGCTAACTTTAAAAATATGTTTTAGCTTTAAATATACAAATAAAATTAAGCTTACAGAACCTACAGATAAAAAAATTGTTCCACTTCATAGGCAAAAAGTAAATGTAGGTTTCTCCAAAAGGAAAATATTTTCATCCACATTATCATTTGCAGATTAGGAAAGAACAGTCAGCCATTATTCTATAGCTGTATATATACAGGGTTATTCAAAAAGAATGAACCGATTTCATTATGCAATATTTTAATAAGGAAAAGCAATAGAAAACTCCAGCTAAGTCACAAGTATTCTACTCACAATCGAGTTTTATTTCCTGTCTTACAAGTGTTCAATGTGGCCACCACCTGCAGCACGGGCAACATCAATGCAATAAGAGAATTCCTCCCAGACGCGTATCAGCATATCACAATCCACTGAGTTGATCGCTGTTGTTATTCGATGTTTAAGGTCATCGAGGTTAGTGGGTAGCGGTGGATCATAAACGCGATCTTTTACATATCCCCATAAGAAAAAGCACGCTGCACCGTGACAACCGATTTTGTTTTTGAAAACTCGAGAATGCAGAACGCCTTTTGCTGAGGACTCGCCATTCTGGGGGTAAACAAACAACTGAATGTTGCCAGAGGAACGACGCGACTACAGCGCCCCTGTGGCAGCCAATCAAAACTTAGAAAACTCCCTCTTTCAAATGGACACTGACTCATTCCATGACGATGCTTGAGAACTGAAGTAGTGCGTCATGAAATCGGCTCATTCTTTTTGAATAACCCTGTATATATATATATAAAAAAATTTTTTAATTTTTTTGTACACTGAGGCAGTTTGGCAGATTCACAGGAAGAAACAGATAGAGGTATTATCCATATGTCTACAATATAATATGGGAGCTATCCAATATAGAAATTCTTATATAGAACCAAGAAAATTGTTACCAAAAATGAATTTGGAAAACAGAAACACATTAAGTTACATGTACAGGGTGGTCTGAAAGTCTTGTCACCCCTACCAAAAAATAGTAATGAGAAAAATAGAAGAACAAATAATACAGTAATACAAAGCACATGTACTGGATTCAGTTTATTCACTTTCATTGATGCTGTCACACATCAAGAAGGTCTGTATGAACACCACCATTTTCGTGGCACAAAATAATGCAGCACCATGTCCTGTGTGATATTTTACGAAGCTGTGCTTTGGTGATTGTTGCAAAGGCTCTCCGAACGGTGTCCTGTAACTGATGGGTATTCTGGTATCGTTCATATGAAACTTTCTCCTTGATAAAGTTGAAACAATATGTAAGGGTGACAAGACTTTCGGACCACCCTGTATAATTTTCCTTTAAATAAAAATAAACATAGCTAAAGTAATTTTTTCAATATCATTGCAGGTAAGTTTGGAGCAAAGTGATGGAAAATTGTAGCAGTTCATTACTAAAGAGGGAAGCAACATGAAAACTTCACATTATTTTATTATAAAAATTACAATTTTTTAATACACTAAAATGATTCTTGAACATACTGTATATAATATGGTAACCAAAAGAGAAGCTAACTTATAATTTCAAGTACCAATAGACAATGAAATAGGCCAGACAGAGCAATTATCTTTCAAGATGCATGCCATTAAAGTTACTGGTCTGGAGACTGTACATTTGATTGATGAATGACTGTTAAACATTGAAATTTGCTGCAATATGTAAATGTAATACTAGATATCTTTAGTCATCTGACACTTTTCTGCAGAGTACAATTGTAGATTTTACTGCATAGCTGATGATGGCTATGCTATATCCATATTTCTAAATCTAAAAATAAGTATTCATTTTTAAAATCATTTTTATGCATCATGAGTTTTTTTGTCCACTTTTAGATTTAGGGTGTTGTAATGTCACATGCAAGAATGAGCATGTCTTTCATGTGTTGCCTCTATGCTCAATTTTACACCTGATGGTAGTTTGTTTTGGTGAAAATCTGTTTTAATCTTCATTTTTCTTAGTTTCTTGTGTCCAGTTTATATATAGTGTCAAAATTTAAAATTCTCACATAAAGATTTAAACTTGACTTTGAGTTTCATGCATTCAAAATTCCTTGAGCAAAACTTTAATGACTACTAGTTTCCATAGCTGAGCACTTGACAGGTTAAATGTATTTTGCTATTTTTGATCAGTTGAAAAGTTGCCCAGAGTGCAATTTATTGTTGCATGCAAAAGATTTTTTGCTTATATACTACATGAATATTATTTTATCTAAAGAATTTCTGTTAATTAGATAATTTCTCTTAATTGTGTGTGATGCTTTTCTAACTAATATGCAGATTTCCATTGAATACTTTGAATTATGCACTATATTGGGTTTTTGCAGTGTGATAAGTGGAGATTTCTTTCCATTACCTTCTGGTAGTAATAACTAGATTAACTAATGAATCTGTATTTGATCTTTCCTTGACAACTCCTCCATGTTTAGTTCTTAGGAGGACTAAGCACTGATGTTGCCAGGGAAAGGACACAAAAATGTAGGTTCATTAATTACTTTACTATCAGATGTTGTACATGCTAACCCTATTCTATTAAAAATTTGAAATAAGGCAGAAGTCTTGTTGACTTTTAATTTTTTCAAAAGCAAATTTAAGAAGACTATTTCTTTTGAATTTCTGCTATGTAATGAATGTTGTGTGTGTTGTAGCACTGTATTTTTGTTTATCTAAAATATTTTTAATTTTAAAAGAGTTTTTGACTATTTTATAAGGTATGAAAGTCTGTTACTGTTTGTGTGTGTGTGTACATATCCACAATTTATATTTTAAATTTTCTAGAATAAGTGCTTACCCTAAGTTTAAAGAAAAACTTCTTTTAACTCTTATGCTATAATCAAAGAAATTTTTGTGACTTATCTTGAAAATTTGTTAATGTTTTTGATAAGAAAAACCTAAATTCAGATTTTATGTTTGTGTCTAATATTGTTATTGTTTTTTCTTTTTAAACTATGTATATTAAATTTTGAAAACTGCTTCAAAAACAGAAATAGATGAATTGCTTTACATTTTCTGATTGTATATTTTAAGTTTAAGAACTAAAAAAACGTTGTGGAATAAAAATAGCATTTACATTTTTCAAACAGAGTTTACATGTGTGAATTTTATATATCATTTGAAAACAATATTCATTTTGTACTTGTCATCATATATTTCTCAGTGTGGGAGGCATAGCAAACATCTCTACTACTCTTCATTTTTGAATATGGAGGACACTGAATTTGTGCCTTTCACAAATGAAAATTAAATAGAAGTAATATTTAATTTGACTCTTAAAAATTGTTTTTATTAAAAAGTTGTGATTCTTGCAAACATTAATAGTTATTGACTTTCAGTGTTCATTTAAATTTAGATTTTTTTAAAAAAATTTGTTTTATCTGTGAAAGGAATTTGAAGAAATTTCATCAGACGTCAGGGTGTTTAACATTCTTTCTCTGCTGTGTGTGAAAACTCCCTTGTTTATGGTTTTTCCAAGAATATCTGATGTGCTGAAGTTCTTTTTGAAAAGTCATATTAATAAAACTCAGCGTTGTCTGTCCTCTTTGTGAGGTGGTGTCTCTCTCACTTAATTAGTTCTGGCTGTTTCCCCTTTTGTTTAACAGATATTTACTTTTTCACACTTGTCAAATAATTGCAATAAAAAAAACAATCAATGTCATGTGCTATCATTAAAGTTATTGATGAATGTTGGAAAACTGCTTTGTCAGATGCAACTTTTATTACCTGGTTAATTCAACGGAAAACTTGATTCAGTGATGGGATGGTGGGCAGGCATTTCATAATTTGATTCTACTCAATGTTAATTAGGTTGTTTTGTGTGTCTCTATCATGCACATGCATGCATCTCACTTCTCTAGTCATAGTCACTGAGGTTGTGAGTCCCTTTGGAAATGTTTTGTGTTCTGTTCTTTTATTCTCTTTGGTTGATAGTAGTTGGTCAATGTATGTATCACTTATACACTGCTGCATCCCCAACCAATCTTTTAAATTTTCTTCATATATTGTCTCTCTCCTCTCCTCTCTTCTCTCTCCCTCTCTGCTTCACTTCTTATCCTGATCTTAGCTAGTGGATCATGCAAAAACATCGTGCCTCCTGAATTTCTGTTTTAGCTCTATTTATAATTTTTCTTATACTTTTTATTTTTTGATAGTAGTGTATATATAAAAGAATTTGATCAGTGGTAAATAGCAAACTATACCTGATGATAGTCAATATAAAAGAAATAATGGGTGGTAACTGACAGAACAAACTCCTATTTAATAACAATGCAAATAAAGAGTTTGTAATGGTTTAGGAAAAATCAGATTACTCTAGAATTATTAGATATTTTGCCTTAATTGTAAGTCTTCATTTGCAGCAATCATAATGTTGCCATACATAATGTAAACTTTCTGTATTGGTTTGCTGTAGTTAAATTACACTGATCAACAATTTTTCAAAAGTTGTCTGCTTCTGGGATTAAATTAGTTATTTATCATGCATTTTGACATGCTGAATTCAAATACAGGGTGCGGCAAAATGATCTGACACATTTGTATTTTTAATAAAAGCCAAATGGAGTAAAGAACGAAAAATGTGTTTTTATTTTCGAAATGTACATAGAATGCCATTTTTTTTCCATTTGGTTTTGAAAATTAAATCACTCAAGTGGGTACCATTATTGTCCACACACTGTCGAAGGCGTTCACGAAAGTTGTCCATAACCTGGCGGGTCATTTCATATGGAATGGCAGCAATTTCTTGGCGAATGACATCTTTTAATTGCTCAATAGATCGAGGGCGATGAGTGTATATCTTTGATTTCAGATATCCCCACAGAAAAAATCGCACAGGTTCAAATCAGGTGATCGGGCGGGCCAACCGATGTCACCACGCAATGAAATCAAATGACCGGGGAACATCTCCCTCAAAATTCCCATCGCACGTCGAGAAGTGTGGGCTGTTGCCCCATCCTATTGAAACCAAACATTGTCCTTATCGTCAAGTTCATTCAATTTGGGTTTCAGAAAAGTGTCTAGCATCACACAATATCGACCAGAGTTCACAGTCACTGTAACATTGTCTTCTTCGAAGAAGTAAGGATCCCAAATGCCAAATTCTGATACTGCACACCATACGGTTACACGAGGACAATGCAAAGGGTGTTGGTGCAACTCACGAGGGTTGTTCTCGGCCCAGTATCAGAAGTTTTGCTTATTCGCGCTGCCACACAGGTGAAAATGCGCCTCGTCACTGAACAACACAACAGCTGCATGGGGGACATGTTGTTGAATTTCCAAACACAATGCTCTGTGAGTTTTAAAGTCTCTTTCGCTGAGTTGTTGTGCCAACATCATTTTGTATGGATGCATTTGCAGTTCCATGTGAAGAATTATTTGCAAACTTCTATCGGAAAGGCTAAGAGCAGCGGCGTGTTTCCGTGCCGAACGTCGTGGAGACTGTTGAACTGAACCTCTTACCGCTGCCACATTTTCCGGAGTTCTGGCAGTCTGAGGTCGGCCGGTTGATTTTCGTTTCAATGCTGATTCACTAACTCAAGTTGGTAACCCACAGCAAAATTGTGTTTCAAGTAGGTACGGGATCATGTCTACCAAGCCTGAAGTGTACACGGAATGCTCTTTGTGTTGCAATTACGGATTCGTTGTTTTTGATAAAGGTTTCCACGATGAAAGCGTGATATTCGCCCGTCCAATTCATGTCAGCAACTGTGAAACAAAATGGCATTCTATGTACATTTCGAAAATAAAAACACATTTTTCGTTCTTTACTCTCTTTGGCTTTTATTAAAAATACAAATGTGTCAGATCATTTTGCCGCACCCTGTATAACAATTAAAATTGTTGATTGGCTATCGTTCCAAAGATACAAGAAATATATATTTTTTATCTTTATTTAATTTCACATACTCTGTATATGGTTTACATAGAAGGTACATAGAAGGTTTTCAATCATGGAATACTTTTAACAGTTGTAACACTTATTAAGCATTAGTTCATAATTCAGTCCTTAATCAGTGTCTACTCTACACTTTTTGGCTTGTCACTTGTAGGCATTAAATCAAGCATCTCTTGTCACTATCCAGCAGTAGTTTGCAAGGACTCCATTTGCCTTGATACCGTTTCTCCATGGCTGAAATATACACTAGGCATCTCAGCAACATCTAGATGGTCTGATTTATAGAATAAATATTTATTTTTAGAATAAATAAATATCAATATAAATTTATAAATAAATATAAATATAATTTACCCTTCAATGATAAGGAAAATTACTATGCATAACCACCTCGTTCGACAGCTGAAACAACAGTGAAAGTGTGTGAGTCTGATGTATGCTGTGTATACATGTGTATGTTCACACATGTTTGTACTTGTGTGACACAGTACCATAACTTGAAAACTCGAGTTAATCAACAATTTTTAAACAACATTTCCATTCTCAGTGACCCACAATTAGTCAAGATTGACTTCAATTGTTTCAGAAGCATTTTAACTGTAGACCATTGTTATCTGGCACAATTTCAAAATAAAAATAGAGAAAGAGAAATTTTTTAAAATTTGAAATAATTATTGCTGCTTAATTACCTTAAAGTACAGTTACAACTGGCATGTTTTAAAAATGCTTTAATAAAATTTTTTTTACATTAATTATTGGCCCTATCAATATAAACTAGTGTACAGATTTATGAAACAGTAACTAAAATTCATTAGCCTTCAGATTTACAAGACCAACTTTTCCAATCACCCGACCAATGTTTTCAGTGTTATCTGTTATTTATTTTAAATTGTTATTTACAGAAGTTTTGTTCATTTCCATCAGTCTGTGCTCAGCAATAGCTAATGGCTAAATAATAACTTTTCCAGGTTTTCTTATGTTAATAAATGGTTTTGTTTACATAATATTTCATGGATTAGGTAGCTTGGTTTTTCCAAAAGTGGAATAAGATTCATTTATGTTCTTGATGACCTTTTTATGATACTGATGACAACTGAATGGGTTAAAGGCCATGAAATTTAATTTTTTTTACTGGGGGAAAATATTTTCTCAAACAAGATGATGTATTCCCTGCATAACATCAGTAACTGGTTTTTAAAATTTCGCTAATCATGTTTAGAATTGGGAACCATTGTTTGGTAGAAATATAATATCAAAGATGGAATAGTGATTACCTTATCAAATAGTAGTGTCATGTTTGCTAACTTTGAATATACATTATATTTCTTTAAGGAAAAAAATACTGGTAAAAATTGTTTATAAATGTTTTTTTATTGCTCAAAAGATATTGGTATTGCTGCTTCAAATTTTGAAGGCACTTTGTTTGCTGATTTAAGTTGATTTATTCATTAAATGATGTATTTTAATGATTATTTTACATTTATTATATAAAAAATTATAGGTTTGAGAGAGACAATGATTACTATATTGTGGAGCAGCTGCTGTACCAGTGTTTGCTTGCTTGGTTGTTCAAACAGATTTGTAAAATTACTTTATTTCTTCCTCCAGGGCTAAGCAAGAAATGTATTCACTCTTTATTCCATAAAGAAGCAGCTTCCTAGAAGCCTTTTTGTTACTGATTTAATGCAGGACATTATGTACAAGTTACATACTTTTAGTTCATTTTTTATTTTTGTGAATATGAGAGATATGTGGATTCCTAAATTGTAGCCTTGATACAGGTGGCTGTTTGTTTTTGGGGGGATATTAGAAAAATAAATCAACATTTTTAGAAAATTATTTACCATCAGGATTTCTGAAAAGGACTGATCAGCTGTGATATTATGTTCTACTTCAAATGCTGATTGTCTGAACTAAAATCAACGAGAATCTTTCGCAGACTGTCAATCTTCAAACTCTGGTTACAGGTTTTAATCCATTGATACAGTATAGACTAAAACTGGTTTTTCATTTTATTTTTTGCATGCTGTTTCTTCAAGTTGAAAAAAAAAAAACTAAATTTTCAATATTAGAATCTTTATTAGTGAGTGGGGAGCCTAATGTCAGCTTATGTTTGATGTCAGAATTCTGAAAGTGATTCATCAAACAGTGTAACAGCAGTCTGTACATGGCACCTAAGTAGTTCTGTACTTCATACAATATCTGAATGAAAAAAATGTCCATCAAATTGATAATAAATACAATAAATTTTAATACTCCTTCAAAAAGTATTATTATTATTATTATTATTATTATTATTATTATTATTATTTATTATTATTATTGATATTATATCTTGTTGTTCAGGTGAGTGTTTACTACTATCTGACGCAGTTTAGGCATTTACATTGATGAGACTTTTAAAAACATTTATGAAGTTGTTGATTCCAGTAAGCTTATGGTTTGTTGTTAAATTGTCTTGAGGGAGAAAGCTTGTGAAGGTTGAGTTGATGGACATTAATGGATAACTCCAACAGCTTGCACTGGGATGGACAGCTGGGATGAGTCAACACTACTAATATTTACTTCAAACAATTTTGAAATCAGCTGGAGTAAATTTACTAGTTTTCTAGTGTTGCTATTAAAAATTGTAAAATTTTTTAGCTTAATTTTTAAAATATTTTTAACAGTGGGCTATATTACTGGAGCTTGAAATTATTTGTTGGAGTGTGCTTTTTGTATGACAGCTATTACCCCCCTTTTTAAATTAAAAAAAAAAAAAAGTTAATAAATATACCAAGAATTTTTTTAATGCACAAACTGGTTTTTGGGCAAATATAATTTTCAGGTTGCTAATGTCTTTGATTTTAGTGAAGTTTTTGTTAATGTAAAAATTCTATATTTTGTTTTTTAATTTAAAGAATGCAAGTAAACAAAAGACTAACAAGCTTTTCTTACCTTTCCATCATCATCAGCAGCTGTTATCTCCTGACTAGCAAGTTGTCAATTTGGAGATGTTAAAAATACAATGGCAACTCTTTGTTTGGCATTTCCATTAGGGTAGAGTTTCAGGTTTTTTGCAGTAGTTTTTGACTTCACAGTGATGCTGCTCATATTCATACCCCTTTTCAGGTTTAGGTGATATGGTTTATAAAAAAATATTGAGCTGGAAGTGGGACAATTTCTTTTCAATAATTGGAATAAATTTTCTCAAAAGTAATGATATTTTTAAAGTTTTTAATTATTAAGCAAATTGTATTAGCTTACTAGCAGGAAAAAATAGCTTTTCAGTGGATTGTCAGGTATAATGTGGATATTTTTCATGTATTTTCATATTTCTGGTTATAAAATTTAGGCATTTCAATGTCATTTGTTTTACATACTTTGAAAGTCAACAGACTTCAGTTTATACAGATGTAATGTCCATACTGTATATCATCTTAAATAGTCTCATTTCATTTTCAAAGAAATCCTTATTTCATTAAATACAAAAATTTAAAAGATTCATTACTGAGAAATTTGTAATCACTTAAGGCCTAATGTTTGCATTTGTATAACATCAAGTAGCTAAAACCACATGGGGATTAAGCACCCAGTCACTTTAATGATGTATTATGGTCTGCTGTGGGTAAGAAATTTGATTATATCTTATGGGATTTTGTGCAATTTATTCATCAGTGCAACCTGCAAATCATCTACCTTCTTTGGTGTCTTTTGACAATTATGGGTGGTTTTTGCAAGATGTTCCACAAATGTTGACATGCTAGGTCATGAAAGTGACAATTTCATTGCTTAATTGTAATTTCTCACAATATTAATCTGATAGGAACATGCATTTTCATCTTGATAAGCAAATCTTGGGTGATAGCATTACAATTGGCTTGATGAGTGTGTTGTCCATTTAGAACATGCCTAAACATTTTCAGCAATTAGTTTTGTTTTGTCATGCTTCATGAAGCCTCCAACATCATCAGTGTATCTTGCACTATAATGTTCACATCTTTTGTTTCAGGATGTATTGCTTCTCTCTTCACCTTGGCACATGTATTCTGCCTTGCCTGATGTCAGGATGAAAACAAATCATAAGTGAACATTGCATTGGCCTACCTAACCTGTCCACCGTTTGCATGCTAAGTACTGAAGGACTATCTCTGGTGCATCTCTGTCAGCAAAGGTGGGATATGGTCTATAGCCAGTTAAAAATGTTCAGCATGTAAACAGTTTCACCCACTGAAGGAAAATATTGGTGCCCAAAACTTGAGTTTCTGACAATTACAAATTGATTTCTTAGGCTGTTGGTCATAATAAACTGTTTATCATAGCAATCTGTTGCTCTAAGTCAACCACTTTAGGACTGTCTTTGGTTCTGCTGGTCATCTGGTGTTGTTGTCATAACCAACTGTTCCCATATCCAATTTTCCAGCAACTGTCGCTTGTGAAAGCCCTTTCCAAATCTCAAGCATACAAATTCCATGTTCACTTTTAACTTTCTGTTAGATGTTATTGACTCATCATAAAGATAACTAAATGCAGAATGGTTTATAAAGTTCCAGGTTCTGTCACAGTAAGCATTGCTGTGAGGCAGACTTAATAAAGCTTTCATGATCTGTCTCAAAGATAGGAATCTATCGTTTATTTGGGTCTTCATGGAACAGATTTCTGCACAGATGTTTCCCAACTCTGTTGTTTATCATCCTAGGTGGTTAAAATACCTCAAATATGTGTTGCAAAAGTGTTTTGGTCTACTTGAAGACAAAATCTTACAGTAAACCTGAAAAATTAGAATTAAAAACCAACTATTACAATATCATTTAGTATTTGAAAAACAAGTAAATTAGATTATTTATATTTCTAATTGCATGATTATAATATAGAAGAGAAGAATTTAAAGATAGTTTTGTACTGTGTTCATCTTACAGTTAATGTATGAATACAAACTGTGTTGTTAACAAGATGTTGCAGAATACATTATTTAAAGTAAATGGCTAAATTAAGTTTATAACCAGGTTCATAAGTGAGCTCAGTGCATTTCTGTGGATCAAGGATGATGATAAATGTTAAGACTTGTTCATCAAAGAAGAAACTACTTGAATATCTTTCCCACAACTGCCAAGTAAAATTTTCTAATTTTTCTGGTTGATTTTTGAAGGAAAAAAAAAAGTTATAATTATTAAAAAAATATAAAACTATTTTGTATAATTAAATCATTCAAGCTCTTTTATAAAATAAAAATTCCTTAAACAAATAAAACACATTTTACAATTTTAAAAAGTTTATTGTATTAATAAATTAATTAATATATAAATAAATAAAAGCCAGGTTATTACTAAATACTGGAAGAATTCATTTTTTGATGGTTGCCATACCTACTGCAATCTTTCTGTCTGAATGCTCTTATCTCTGGCATTATGGGCTATCATATGTTTATGGCCTCTGATATGTTTTTTGTCCACAAACTTGGCTAGGAGTTTTCTTCAGGAATCCTGTTACTAGTTTTAACATGCAACCATTTTTAAAGCATTTGAAACTAATTTCTTTGGTGATATTTATGTTTAAAATAAATTAATGAGTAATATTCCTGGGAGAAAAAAGATCAGGAATGAATGAATCATCACTACAGACAATTTACAAAGTTATCCTCATTAATATAAACAATTCAAGAATACGTATTTGGAAAAGTTTGAAGTCATTCTCAAGAACAAGTTTTCTTTGTGAAAGACTTGTACAATTCTCTTACATTATGTTTCTCTCTACCAGGCTTCTTTCATGGCTTGAAAAATAGTTTGCTATTGCAGGGAGCTATCTGAAGGGGCTGTGTTTCAAGATCTTGTGCTGCTTTACATCATCAAACTCTTGAAATTCTTTGTAATTGCTGTTCCTTCTGTTTAGTGCTGAAAAACAAAACTAAACTTACAGTATTTTCCTTTGATAAGTTGATAAAATAAAACATGCGATGATATTTTGACAGTTTTCTAATTGAAAAATTTCTAAATAGATTTTGATAGTGTTAAGAATTTTTGTAAAATAAGCAATGATACAATGAAATGTGAATATAGTGGAAAAACCTACAGTATAAAACTGTACCTATGCTCAAAATGCCAGATTATGTCAATGAATAAATTGTCTACTGGAACAGATAGTTTTAATTCCTGCTGTGATGCATAAGTTAAGTACTTCCAGTACTTAATATATCAGGCTGTTGCTTTTTAATTTTGGAGAGCATAGAATTATTTCATCCGAAAATGATGAAGCAATTATCACTGAAAACTTGACACAGTTGTCCCATGGAATATTTAGATTACTAAAATTGAAAGAGATGATAAAATATTAATATAATTAATATTCATGTTTTATTATCACAAGTCAATGTGGTTACTTTGTACTTATGTGTATATTTTTTTACAAATAGATTGTTTCAAGTGTTAAAATATTTAAAAAAACTCTAGTTTTAACCTAAGATGGAATGTAGTATTTTGTGAAATTTGCCTAAGAAATAAAGACCGCTTCAAAGTTAAATAAAATAATAATAATGAATAAATTTTGTTAACATCTTGCAGAAAATTAAAAATGCAAACTTATCTTAGGGTCTTGTTTAGGGTTTCAAAGATTTCTTCAGCGATTTCTTCATTGCAAACTCGCATTTGTAGAATATTCTAGCTGAACTTCCATCTTTTAACAATCAGACTAGTATTGCTAGCTGTTTATTGTCCTGCTTGTCATATAATTGATTTAGTTAGTCTGAGAATAAGGGCCTTGCTGGCAGTACTCAACAGCTGGACTTTTGGTGTAATGGCTTTTAAAATAATTTGGATAGCTTTAGTTCTCTTCCACAAAATTGCAGGGCTATCTTGTTAACATCTTGGAAGCCATTTTAGTGAAGTGGTCAGTCACAGCCACAGAGAGGTGTTCAGCTTTGAACTGAGGAAACAATTTCTATCCTGGTCACAGAATCTTCTAGCAATTCCTGAAAAAGGTAGTGACTTTTGTTTTTTGATTTACTTTTTTTTAAATTCTCCATGTGAGTTTTAAATTTGAAGTGCATGTTGAAGCCAGAGACTCTAGAAGCTGCTACAAATGTTTTTTGAACATAGTATGCAAAATGTTTAGTCCACCTTGTGATGGTGGTTTTACACATTCATACTTTATCCACTTGTGTTGAAACTTAGATGAATACGTTTTTCACTATTTCATGGGCTGCACCATTTTGTTTAAGTAAACTATAGTGATGTGGTGTGCAAAGATGGCTTTTTATTTTAATTCCAAAATGAGCTTTTAACATTGAAGATCAGTATCCATATGATATTATTACACAATTGTGAAATTGATTTTTTTCTTCTTCTAAAAGTCAGGCATTCCATGAGACTTGAAAGCTATGTATACTATAACTAAGGCACACATGTTTCCTACAATCTTGTATTGTATTTTATTTTTTCTGCTGAACTGAAAAATGCTGTTTTCTTTTGTGCAAATGACAACTTTAATACCCAGTCATTTAAATTTTATTGCATTTCTTAAAAAAAAAAGAAAACTTATCTTTTGAATTGGTAAGCATATTTTGGCTGTTCAGCATTAATATAAGATGTAGTGGTTATTTAAAATAACCAAGTCCTTCAGGCTAATTAACAGTGAGTGACCTGATTCATCAAGTTCTAAGAACTGTAGAAAGAGGCTTCTCTTGGTTTTTTGTCAGTGAATTGAGTTTACCTGTTGGCAGCTAGACCTCAGTGATCTGAGATAAGCCAGCTACCACCTGACTGCATGTCAACACCCTAAAAATGCTGCTTGAATACTCGTTGACATTTTTATTAATGGGAACATGGCAGGGGTCAACAAGTGCCCCATCAAAAACAAGCCTTAAGTGTCTCAGGGCTAGTAGGCTCATTAGATTCATGAGTCTGACTTATCTATCATTCTTGAATGGGATTCCTCAGGTTCTTGAGCTCTGGCCTTTTATTTTTGTGAGAGTTTAAGAAGAACTTGATTGTCTGTCATTAGTGATCTGCTAGAAGAATTTTTTTTTTTTTTTAAATGTCAGCAAAACAACCAAAAGGATTGGGAAGGAAGGATAAAAAAAAAACAAACAATCAAGACATTAAACTGACAATGTGGATACTAGAAGATGTGTAGTTCAGCTTATTCATGGTGTAGCAAGAAACCAAAATTTTATTTATGAAACTTTTTCCCAAACACATTTAAGTTACAAAAAGGCAAATGAGTAAAAGGTTAAACTAAAATAAAAGACAAAGCTATCACAGTAACCATTTAAAAAAAAATTTGCACATGGATCAAATTATTTACTTTAGAAGAAACAACAGTAGTTGTCAGTATAATAACCAAATAGTTCCCATGTTATGGTATGCAGGGTTAGTTAGATAGCCACCATAAAACTGAAAAACTGTCAATTTTTTTAAAATTTATAATCTTAAAAGAATGAAAAATATTTTATTAAGACAAGAAAACAGTAGATTTATGATTAATAAATGAGTTGGGTTGATTTTTTTCAACTTTGTGTTGTATAGAATTATATTTATTTATGACCACAGTAGGAAGTGTTTGCTAGCTTTCTTAAAAACAAAATGGTTACTTTACAAGTATTTCATAGCAGATGTACAAATAAGTGTTCACCAGTGTGTAAACCAGTCCTTTCATAATAGTTTAGATCTATACACCACTGCACTGTACTTATTGTTGTTATGGTCTCCTAAGATGATGATTATCTCATTTAAATATTTTTATTTTCTCTGCACTTCATTTGACAAGAATGGAATCTCTTAGCTTTTAAGATCTTTTGTATACTTAAACTTTTGAATGGTCGTGCTAAACTCTGATAAGTTACTGTGGGCACATTGACATTTCAGTTTCTAGAAACACGTGATGTTTCTCAGAAGCATATATTTAATATATCTCAAGATGTGTGAAAACAAGTCATGTGTAAATAGACATCTGGATTCTGATTATACAGTGAATAATCATCATCAGTTTACATTTGATACGTTATTTGGATTATTGGTTATAATTTTTGCTAGTTAAAAAAAATAACGAGAATGTGTATTTCTTATGAAATATGGACTTTTATGTTTGGTTATTGATTTTCCTACCTCTTACTACCAGTGCCAAAGTTAGTTTATGTCTCTTCATTCTAATAAATGATCCCATTAGGTAAATAAAACATTTTTTGCGTTTATGCTATAAATAGAACAAGACACTGAAGATAATGCAAACTGAAAGTGAACATCTATGCTTGTCTCAGCACTTTGTAATGTGTTTGTAATGTAATTCAAATTTAAACATTTGATATAGTTTCTAATGACAGAATTCTACACATTCCAAAACATAAAATAGTAAAGTCCACATTGATTTGCTTTTTCAGTTTGATGGAAAACATTTAAAAAGTATTTTCAAAAGAACGCTTCCAAGAGATTGTGAGAATGTAATACACACATGGCAGAATACCTTTAAACTTACTATTTGAATACTTCCACCGCAAAGTAGCTTTCACAAATCAATACATTCCTAAATCTCACAAATGAATGGCTTTGCATTAAATAGTGCTGAGATGTTATTATATGATACTTAGGAATGTTAACACAAGGAAACTTTTAAGATCAGTATTTAACTTTAAATAAAAATTAAGGTGATTGTCTACTTTTGTTCTCTCAGTTTGTCTTTTGGTCATTTTTGTTGTTCCTGTGACAAATGTGCATGTGTGGAGATCAGAAAGTTAAATTAGACACCCAACTTTTGTACTTTTGTATGTGAGGTAGACAATGTTTTGATGAAGTTAATGTACATTTTAAATCTGTAAACCTTATTAGTCGTCAAGTTTAGTGAGACAGGAAACACTAATGGGACTTCAAGCTAAGTCATTCTTTCTCAAGCCTGACTAAAGAATCGAGTAGTCTTTCTGTCCAACTCTCATTAACTTAAAAATCTTTTAAAACAACATGAAAAATTGTGAAATGGTTAAATTCATGTTGCTAATGCTAAAATATTCTAATTGATCAATTTGTAAAGGAACTGTGTTTTGTTGATATGCTTGCTAAAATGCAGATTTGCCTAACTTTGAAGAGGAAAAATAAAGTAAAAATGTAGTCATACAAAATGTTTTAAAAAAATGAATGACTGAAAAATTCAATAATAAATAAATAGAATGATTAGCTTGGTAGAAATGAATGTGTAAGTATTTAAGTTATGCCTAATATAAAATGAATGCATGTTTACCTTTTGAGAAAGGGAAATCTCAAGGTAAATAAATAAATAAATTGAGACATGACTAATAATCAAGCCTTAGTGAAGATAGTTGTCAGCTTTAGATGAAGATATTTGAGTTTTTTCTATCAAAATGGCCATGTTTTCAATTAATTTCTTATTTTTTGAAATATTCCTACCAGTTTTCATATGACAAATAAATTTATCTTGAAATAGGTCATGCAAGTCACAGTGTTTTGTGTGCAAACTTTAAATGGCTTAGTGATGTAGTAACAGTAAGATGACCAGAAAACAATTTTAAAAACTTTTGAACTTAATATTTTTTGTCAGAATGCTTTTTTGTGATCCATAATGGAAGCCATTTAAAAAAAAAATTATACTGAATCTATCCAACTACAATGTCAAGTATTTTAGATGTTTTATAAATCTGTAACTTTCTGCCTTTCATTATAAATAAGACTTTTATTTTTGCCTGATGACTAAATTGTTTAGGCTTGAAACTCATTTTGTGATGTAAAGTGTAAAATACTTATTTTTTAAAAAATCTTGTGAGTAACTTGTTTTTGGCAAACTTGACATAATCATCTAACAAACTCTCTCCAGATCTTGCTTCACACCTGGGAGGGTAATGTTGTCAGAAATCTGGCTTGTAGCTGGTGCCTATGAAATGAATGATTTTCATGTGTGATTTTTTTGGCCAAGTACCATAATGCAATGCTATTCTTATTTCATACAGTCTGATTGATGTAATTTGATGTGATTTCTTCAAATTAATGTGCTTTGATAATTGCCTCCGAGGCTTGTTCGTGAACGTTTGTTGTTTGTCCATACAAACACCGTAAATAAAAAGGCCATAATACCTATTCTGTATGAATAATAAAGCAATACTTCATGTTTGGTCCCCCCCCTCTATCTTTAAGTATTTGTAAAATTGAAGAAAAGTGAAGTTTCTGGAAATAACAAAGATAGCTATGAATTGTGAGTTTTTATTTTAAAGAGTAGGCTTGTTTCAGTATTTCTAGTATAAGAAGATATCGCTAGACAACCCGAGGGCCAGTTTGTTTGTTTGTTTTTTTTTCACTTATATTGTACTAAAGTTGTTGTGTATATTGTTCACTGTTTATTTTCACAATGCAGTGCTTCAGAAGCTGACAAACTGCTCAGCTGTAGTAGAACCCAGCCAAAAATCAGCTAGGACTTGTGTAGATTAATCCTGGATACTGCAACTGTGAGGATGTTTACAATTAAGAAATAGATTGCATTTCATTCGTATTTAGTTTTTTGGAGGAGGGATATTACTCCTTTGAAGCAGTGCATTGCGGGAATGTTTCCTTTGCTTCATTCTTGATTTAAGCATTTTTGAAATTTCTGTTTTTATTTATTTGGAAATTTGATATCTTGGTATAAAATGTTTTTTTTGTTGATTGATAAGGTTTCATTTCTGTTAAATAGAGGCCATAATAAAAACAATGAAACACTATGCTAACCCCAGAGAAGTGATTATTTGTGAAATTTCATTTCCGCAGTGGATATAAAGATGCATTGTTTATGGACTTAAATGAAATGGCTGAATTTATATGAAGAATCTAGAAACAGTTTATTTCATCTGCAGGGTTTCGTTTTTCAAGAATTATTCATAAATTATGTTTGGACACTGTGAATGAATATCAAAACTAAAACTATATTTTAAAATTTCAGTTTGAAAACTGTTTTAATACTTATTAAGGTGATGAATGTTTGTGTAATGTTCCAGTGCAAGACTGATAAATGTAATCTAAGGGCATCTCACTCATTTTCTCACTTTTAGGAACAAATTATGGGAAGTTAGAATATCAATACCTTATTATACCAAACAGAAAATTTGACAATCTGACGTATGAGCATATTTCACAAACTTTTCTACCAGTGAACTTATCTTTGCTTCTAGATGTTTTTGTTATTTTTTGCTTTGCTTTATGATGATGTATTTTGTATTATTAACCATTACAATGAGATTACCAGTTCTTTTTAATTGTTGTTTTTTAAATCATCATCATAAAAAAAATGAAGAAATTATTAGTAACTGCTACCTAAATTTTAGTCAGTATTTTTTTGCTTTGTTTTTCATAGTATATAACTATTTATCTTCAGATTCATTTTCTTAATGTTTCTAAAAATAGTTATTAATTAATTAAGAATGTGTTCTGGTGCATTTCAACAGCACAGGATCTGTTTCAGTCAGTTATCTACTGCATTCTTGTGCTGTGTTGTTGAAAGGGTTAAAGAAATTGAACACAACATACCTGTTACTTTGTGATATACATTATGTTCACTTCTGCAAGCTTATATACTTTAAACAACAGCAGGTAAAATAATGCATATTTTATTATCAGCTAAACTGGAAAGACCCTGTAGTTGTGGTTGGTTGGCTGTAGGTGTTAGCTTTTGTGTCCATCAAGTTTCTGTAACTGGCAGAGAGCACAGACAGGGTGGTTGTATCACCTACTCAATACTCCCAGCTATGCTGAAGAAGACAAGATAGTGAGGGTGGTGACCTCTGTGTTAGGGTCATGGTGAGGCTAACGGTCAACAGGTCAGTCATTCACAACTTGCAGAGAGCCCCAACACTTGTCTGTCAGCATATACTGGCTATCTATATTCTCACCACCTGTATTGATTGAGCTGAAAAAAAAAACAAAAAAACATTTAAGGTAAACTATATTACTTGTTATGACGTGTTCAAAGATTTAGAATTGAGATGCTTAAAACTAGATTATTACTTTGTAAATGTCACTAAGTTTTAGCTTTAAAATGAATTAGATTTAGTGTAACCCTATATTTTCAGTGTCACATGCTTTATATACAATGGAATTTGTATCTTGGGATCTCAGCTTGGTGAAATGTGTGCATGACTCAAATAACTGGAAAAATGAGCTCATATGAAAAGGAAAAAAGGGAGACTCGCAAGAACTTAATGGGCAATTTTTATAGCTACTATGAAATACAATATAGATGCTGCAAAAAACAACAAAAGCTGATGCTGTTTATTTTTAACAAATAGGTGAAGCTGAAGTATTATTGCCACGCAAATCAGTCAGTGAAAGTAGTCTTCTGAAAATATTATAGACTATTATTAGCAGTGTAAAGATACTGTAGATACTATCCTAAAAAGTTTCAAGCTCACCTTATGATAATGTACTGTATGTAAAGCAGGTAATCTAAAAATACAAAAACTTTGTATCTTGCACTCAAGAAATAACGATATATCACAACGTAAAGTTAACATGATTTTGAAAAGATTGCTTTAGTATACAGGCATACAGGTAATAGCTAAGAATGGATGGATTTAGATATTTAAATACAAACTTTCTGTAATATTTAATTCTTATGTATAGTTCTTCATATGCTAACATTTTAATAATGAGTAATTATGATCATATAAGATACCCTGGTTCAAACTGATTTTGTATTCCATGCTGTTGTCCACCCAGAGCTATTCTTAACACCAAGGATTATCATATCAGAAACTAATTTTCTAGATAGGAACAAAATCTGTATCCTTGAATACTTGTTATTCTGGCTTTGTTTATTACTGAGGAAAACTCTTGACTGCACTAATTGTAGGGAAATGAACTCATATACCCAATGCGTCTTTTATCCTGAGCTAAAAGTGTACAATCATGAAGTTCCATGAGGCTAGCTCATAAGATAGTTTGGACAGTTTTCAGAGAAATTTTTCACCAGAAATGCAATTTCACATTTTGTGCCAAAATTAAAATATTTAAATGTGCTTATATAAACTGTTGTCGTAATTTTTTTTCTCATTATTTTAATTTGTTTATCTGTTTTTATTTATTTTTAAAATGTCAATTTCTTTAAAATCAGGAAATTTTAAAGACTTGATTTTTATCAAAATGGAACTACTATATAATTCTGATGTGGTGTTCTATCTTGAGAACTCTTGATTTAGCTGGAATAACCTTTGAGCTTCAGATTTTTGGCAATGTTTGAAAATCTTATTTATCTTACTGAAGAGAAGCTAATGGAGTTTTTCACAAACAGGTAATAAAAAAAAAACAAACACAAGAACCTTCTATACTAAAATACAGATGTCATGAACATCTTTGTAAAAATATTTGTTTGGAATTTATGCCCATGGAAACATATATATTCAACTAAGAATCCAGAACTAATATGAATAACATAGGCAATAGATATAAATACAGAAAGAGGTGCAGAAAGAGTTTTAAAGCTTATGTACCTTTTAAGCAAAAAGGGCTTTACATATCAGCCAGTTTATCTTTAGAATAGTTATGCTTCTAATATCTGATTTGGCAAATTATTCTGTGCAGTAGCTACATGATTACAAAAAAAAAGTATTTCCTAATGTTTAGATATGAACATTAATGCTCGCTTATACTTATGTCATATATTACTAGTGATCATGTCTATACTATTGAAAAATCCACTTTGTTTTCGTTTTCAGAAAATATTTTAAAACTTTAGTCATTTCATGAGCAAATTAGAAGAGCTTTTATGACAATTTTAATGTTTCATTTGTTAACAGACATTAGTATGGTCCTGAAATAATCAGATACTGAAATTTATTTAAATGGACTAGTTATACTGTTAAAATTTACTTTTGCCTGAAGGAAATGAAAGAAGTATGAAATGCCCTTCTCGTATCACTGAACATTTTCCATTGTTTGTTAGCCATATGATTGGACATTGCATTATTGCTCAAAAATTATTTCACTGCTAATGAACTCTTCACATGAATTAAGGAACAGAAAAATTCCAATTCAACAGTAAGCAATGTGATGTTTTAGTATATCAAAATGGATGCCATCACCAATTGTGACACTGGATGTGGCATTGCTAAGCAGACTAAAATTTTAAGAATAATACTCTTTTTGATGTAATTCTGTTTTCAGTTTTTGAATTCTTTTACGTACTAAGTGTTGTTTGTTTATAATTGTATATATTAATGAACATTTTATTATTATTCTTCTTGCTGTGCCTAAAAAATATCAACAATTTTCATGCTTCTAAATGATTTCATCTACAATTAAATATAATGTAAATTTTTATAAACTTTCCTTTACTTTTTACTTTATGGGCAACTATTTATGCATACCAATATAGTATCTGGTAATGAAATGGCACAAAATTCTGATGCTTAAGAGAACAAATGTTTCTTAGTACAATATATACTAAATTTTGTTAACTATTCATGCTTAGAAATCTTGGTAGGACTTATTCAGATTGTGAATTGAGGCTAGTCAAATCTCACCATGTAATGGATAGAAACTATTTTTGATTACCTTTTACTTGAAATTTTCAGGTATTTGAAATATAATAAATTAAATATTTGAAGTAGTTAGCTGAAACATAAATTACTTGTAATTATATTGTTAATCGTAAACTATGATTTCTTGGTAAAACACTGTTTTAATCATATAAATTATTCATCTGATTGATCTTCTAATTAATGAAAACTGTCATGTCATATTGCATGATATTGACTACAAGTCATTCAGTGTGCTTTTGTGAGTAACTTTATTTTGTGACAAAGATTATCTGTAAAAATTAGAGGGTTAATTCAGTAGTAGTAGTAATCTGTTAATAGGTTTACTGATTATGTTTAATAAAAAATAATTTAGCACTAATTAAAAAAAATTAATTATTTTATTTCCAATATCTTGAAAAGGCCTAGAACTGGAAATCTTAAGAAATTTTGTATGCACCTTTGAATATGTAAAATTCTGTACATTGGACATAATACCAATGTTAAACCATATCTCAGTGGTTGACTTTGTTTTTTTGATTTGTGGTAATTTAAAATACATTGTGCAACTTATTTTTAAATTATTGCATCAGAGAGATGAGTTGAGAATTCTCAATATGTAAGTAAATCTTGCTTTCAAATAGTTTGTGTTGGTTGGTAAAATATGTATAGGAAGCAGGAAATACAGCTTAATATAAGGAAGATGGGGTATTGAAAGGTATCAGTTTAGTTCCTTTTAATTGTATAGTATGTTTTTTTCTATTTTTTTTTTTTTTGTATCATGCTAAGTTGTGTATGTGTGTTTGGGAGCTGGGTTGGTTCCACGACCGGCCACCATAGCTGTTTATAAGTGAGGCCTTATTTCGACCTGTGTTTTGTGTATTTGTACCTCATCCTAGTGAGAGCCGCGGGCTATCCAACTCCTTCGTATTACACAGCAGGAGGGGTAGATTTCTCCAGGCTGGACTCTCGGAAACAGAGTTTTCTCTCTGTATGTCCTTAGAGTAGTTAGCCAGATGAGATGGGGGTTGGACATCCAAGAACTACAGCAGTTGTTTTTGTTTGTTTTTTTCATTTTCTTATGTATAGACCTGTAATTGAAACCAGATGTGTTTTATAGCTTTTAATATGTTCCTTCTTCACAAATAATATAATTTATAAAAATGAAATTGCAATGTTTTATATAATTATTAATGTAATGATGTTAAATGTTACTGTTTAAAAATGTTATGTATGGATATTCTAATATCCACTTGCATAGAGTAATTTTTATGTGGAATAGAATCAATTCCAATTTTTCAGAGGAATGGGTAAGATATTCTATAATATTCTTACATGGTTTGAACTTAATATAGTAAATAATTTGTTGCATGTATTTGTTTTGTTTTTTTGTATTTTCTGTTTTACATCCAAGAACATTTTTGTGAACTTTCTGAGAGTGAAAGAACAAAGGCAGATGCAAATGTCATCAGTACTGAATATTTATATGTTTGCTTAACTTGATCCTATACAGTATGATTTCCTTAATTAGTAAGATATCAAAAACCTGATATCTAAGATTTCACTTACATTAGCAAGTTTCTAGCTCTGTTGTCAGATCAACTGTGAAGCTGGAGCATCATCCTTTTGCTTTTTCCATTAGGAAAGGAATTTTTTTTTACTTGTTATCCAAATTTGAATAATAACTTCATCAGTAAGTTGATTTGTATTGGCTAAGTTATCATCAAATTTCACAAAGCTTTCAAAGTTTATAAATGTAAATCCAGCATGGCAAAATACTGTAATCTCTCTCTGATTTCAACTTTATTTTTGTGAAGACAGGCCTTGATCTTTAGCAGAAGATGGCATCTGTCATTGTTTCTCAGGTTTTTGGTAATTCTGTGGTCTATTAGCTGTATTCATTGATGTTAATATAAGCTTTAATTGGACTTAATTTCTTAAAACTAGTGTGCAGACTATTCTTGCCCTACCATCCAGTAAAGATCTCTTGCTCCTTTTTTTCTGCTTACTAGATACATCACAAGTAAGCTTTTTGTCTGTGAAGAGCAACAAGAATTTATTAATTTTTCAATTTGAAGATCTCTGTTCCTGCCATATTAGCAGTTATTGAAAGTATTGTTGTTTGGTTCTTCCACTCTTAGGACATGACATATTAAGCCTGTTAGAGATTACTTCTGTGGCAGATAATCCAAGTGAATATTCATTAGATTCCTAAGTGTTTTAAAGCAACTGCATGTTGCAATTCTATCAGCATTTACATGTATTCCTATTTCAGGAGGTTTCTATTGACTTTTAAAGGTGGAGCAGGTGAATCCAACAATTCCATAGACCTTCCAAGAAATTCTTCTGTCAGTGTTAACTTCTAGACTTTGAGGGGTGGGTGGAGCAGGTTGCAGCACCTCTAGAATAAAAGACTTTGGGGTTTTGATTTTTTTCATAAAAAATAAATACATTTTAAAAATATGACCTAATCTCTTTTGGATGAGGAATATATTTTCATTTTCAGAAGTATTTATTGTATATTAAGCTTGTTTGCAAACCTTATTGATATCTTTTGATATTTAGTTTAGATTGATATAAAGATTTTTTAAAAACATAATCTATAAAAATTTTAAAATCCTGAATTTAATAACATACATAAGCAGAACAGTCTTGCTACACCCATTTTCTTTCTATAATCAATTTGTGTATGCTACTAGGTAATAAAATATAATGATCTTTTTCTGTTTTTATTTTCCAAATATTTTATTCACAGAAATTCTAAAAATTAATAAGTTCATGTTCATCATCTTTTGTAAAGCCAAGACTATCAGATACAGCAGAACCCTCAGAATATTTAGACCCGGATGTACCATCTTTAACCATAAAAAGTTCTCTCAAACAGTTCAGATAACATGCATTTGTATTTATTCTCTCTAGTAGTAAAAAAAAGTTGGTGGAAATATACAAAGTAGTTTAAATAAATTATCTGGTTTTCTTTTGGAAAAATATCCAGGTGACAAAAATTTACCAGATTTAAGTTAAATCCAAATAACTATCAAAACAAGGGGAGGAACCTATCAGTAAAGTTTAATCAAGTGTGCTCTAAACATAATTTGAGATATAAAAAAAATACTTGGATTCTAGAGCTAGACAAAAAGTTGATGTAGATTTAATTTATGATCTTAATAATATTCAATTGTTATAGGTTTAGTTAAAAATGCAATGAGAGCTAAAGTGTTATGGTTTTTCAGTTCAAATAAAAAAAAGTAAACCAAAACACATGAAGTGATGCTCTTCTAACTGAAGAGTTACATAAATATGTTATAAAAACTTATCCCAGAATTCTAGTGTGTGTTCACTCAATAGATGATATTTCATCAGCAGATTTAGTTGAATATGCACATTTTTTCCTAAATAGAATATTGGTTATGAATATTTGTTAAATGTAATAGATATATTTTCTAAATATGCATGGAGTTTACCTTTAAAGATAAAACTGAAAATGTTTTAATAGAGGCAACTTTGTTTAAAAAGTCTAATAGAAAACCAAATAAATTTGTTAACAGAAGTTTTAAAAACCTTCGAGAAGGAATATGACTTTATCATTCATATAATGAAGGTTAAAGGAAAGGAGTTGCATTTGAGAGATTTAATAAAATCTTAAAAATAATGTGGAAGCAGTTTAGAGAAAATAATGGTAATTGAATAAGTACTTTAGAACAAAAAGTGTATACTAAAATTGGATTAATGAAATCTTTAAAATCTTAAAAACTAATAGCACTGTTTCTTGGACATAAACTAGAAGCATTAGCTGGAGAAGAAATAACTGGATTATTTTTTATGAGCAGGAGTTACAAAAGGCAAACATGTCCCATTAAAAGTGTTAAAGAAAATTGAAATTTGCATAAGGTGAAGTTATCTTATCAGAAGAAGATACTGCAACTCTAGTGAGACTAGATAGGTATATTTTTTGATTTGATTAAGGATTAAAATATCTATATTATTTTTTAGTTCTTTTTAATTAAAGATTGTTTAATTCTTTTATAAACCTCTTTTTTAAAATTCAAGATCTACTGCATACATTTTAGAGCTGAGTTTATAAAAGTTAATTTATTATTTTGCCAGAATATTCATATTTGATTTATCTTATTTGAATTGAAACTTTTGTTGCCTTTTTATTATAGATAGATGATGATTTACTTAATAAGCAGAAGTGTTATATATATATATATATACAATCTTTTTGTGGTAACATAGAGAATCTATATCTGAAAATAAGTGTTAAATTATTTTTTTATTTTTATTTTATAACATTAAAGTGAAAATCATATATTTCAAATTAATTCAAAATATTTAATGTATCTAAATAAAGGGGCTTGTTAAAGTTAATAACTTTAGTTTTCATATGTAAGAGCTCTAGTATAGTATTGGATATTTTATTAACAGGTGCTTTTTTTAATCTCTCTTGGGTTGTGCAAACTCCTACAACTGTTTGTTTTCTAACATTCTCCATAGCTTTACTATACATAGTGTTATTCGTTAGATTATAATAGATTTTTTCAAAATTATTTCAAAATTTAGTTCTCATATCTTCATTTAATCCAAAATTTGATTTAACCAAGCAGATTTTTAAAAAATAGTTTTATGTATGTATTTTTTTTATTTTAATACCTAGAGACAAATAAAGTTAAAGATTTCTATAATGTAATAGATATTTTTTAAATCATACAAAATGCTTAGTTTTTTTAATAAAAGGTTTAGATCTTAATTTATTTTTTAATCATCTTTCTTTGGCATGGTGAAAGCCATTTTTCGTGGAGTCTTTGTAGTGGTTATGTAATTCTCTAGTGTATTCTAAGCCTATTTCATATATCCCACTCATTGGTGAATCAGGTTTAATATCCTTGCAACTATTTTTATTATCTCCTATTCCATTTGTTGGAAGGGGTTGATGTAGTTCAATCATAGAGATTATTTGCATCTAAGTAGATGATATAAGATATTTTTAGTCGGGTTATAATCTATATTTAAAATTTTACACTTGATAATCTAATTTTAAGTAATCTCGGAGTTGAGATCTGATATAATTAGTAGGAAAAAAGTATCTATGTTGGATATTTTAAGAATTTTTATAATCTTTAGATACATTTACATAAGGGTTGTTAGATGCAGCATGCTTATGTGGTACCATTGAGATTTTTTCTCTTATGCCTTATTCTATTATCAATAATCTAAGAGATCTAATTTTATTTTAGTTGTCTTTAAAGAAGTATTCCGGGCTAGAGGAGGAGCTGTAAAGAATTGACATGAATCTAATTTATAAACTTTTTGCCATACAATTCTAAAGTTTACAAGTACATCAGCCAAAAGAAAGACATCAGATTTAGGATAGATATCATTATACTCTCCTAATGTTTGAATGTTGTACTTTTGACATACTACTTTATAAACTCAAAATATGAGTCTGATTTTTTTCTTTTTATCTAATTCATTATAGAGATTTTTATAAATGCTACGCTATATTTACTAAAATTGTCAATAAATGAGTATGGAAAGACCTTTCTTCTAAAAGTTTTTTTTAGTTGTATGCATAAATTGTTTTTATTTTAGATTTATCAATAACCTACCTAAACTCATTTCCATAAAGCTAAAAGACTCTAAAAGTCCAGCTTTGAGACATTTAGTTATTACTTTATTGTTTGTTATTGTTTTATCAACAGGTTCTTTAAATAAAAATGAAATATGTTTTAGATGTTTATGGTGTAATGGAGATAGTCTTCTTTAGTCATATTTATAAAGAAGAGATGCGCATCACAGGTAATGTGATTGGGGTATCTAAAGTTTAAGTTACACTCATCAAGCAAAGTCTCTCTGAATTTACCAGTTAGTGACAGTGGTCTCTCACCTTTTTAGGTTCTTCACAGATATGGCAAGATTTAAAAACTTTAAAAAGTTTAAGATCTTCATTTGTATAAATCATATTTTTTGGGATTTTTTAGAATTGAATAAATATTATGTAGTTTTAAAATATGTTTGATATTTTTTGCTCTAAATAGAACAGATGTTGATCTTGCATAATCAGATAAAAATAATATAACTTTATATGGGCAATTTTTATTATCAACTGGATGTAAATGTGCAAGTATACACTGGAGAAAAAACATTTAAAATCTTTATTTTGAATAATTATAATAGAATTTAAAAAAAAAAACTTGGATCATAAGTATATTTTTACAATAAGATTTTTAATTGCCTCCATTAATAGTTCCATCAAATTCTTTGGCATATTGAAGTTTTCTCTAATAAAATAGTCACATGGTAGTCAATTTTCATTGTAGTATACTTTGGTAATTTTCTCTCAAAAATTGAAGTCAACTATTTATTTATGTAAAAATTTATTCAAAGTTACCGTTTTTAGCTTCTAGCATAATTCTTCATTATAATGCACAGTTTTATAAATATCAGAAGAAATATTTTAGTAGTGATTAATTATGTTTTAAATTTAAAACTTAAGATTACTTTTTATGTTTTAATTAGATTGTACTGAAGTTGTTTGAGGAGAAGCTAATTTATATACAAATCAAAAACAATTGCTCAAAGTTTGGATGTCACATGTTGGTATTTAATAATTCATATTTTAGATGAAAGTGCAAATAGTTTATAGGCAAATGGTTTATAGAGGCATTGGTGCAGAAGCCCCCATATGTATATTGCTAAGGATTACAGAATAATTGCTCATTACAGTGTGCATTGGAATTTACTATTAAGCTTTAAAAAAATGTTTGATTTTTTCCTACAGATTGACTGATTTGTATCTGTATAAACTAAGTACTACAAATAAAAGCAGAATTTTTGTGGTTATTCAATGTGTAAGGAAATGACTGTTTACTGCTGTCAGTATAATGAGGTGTCTGTATTGTATTAATGTAGGAATAACTTGATCAGTTTATGTGTACAGTTTGGTTAGGAGCAGTAAATGTTAGCAAGACAACTGTCATTAATACTGGACAAGATATGGTCCTGAAAATTTTTTTCTTTCAGTTAAGATATCAACAAAAATAACTTAGCAATTTTTCCATCTTAATAGGCTGATGTTGCTGGAGATGTAAATAGATACTAAGCTTTCAAATGGAAATCACTTGTATGGCAATGATTACTTTTTTACAACAATCTTTCAGCAGCAGCAGAGGAAGTATTGAACTCTTATTTCAGATCATTAAATGAAGATAGAAAGATAAAACTATTTGGGAGTAATATCTGCAAAACTATATTTTAAAAAATTGCAGATTTTAAACATTTATAATTATAAAGGAAATTTTGATTGAAGAAAAATTGACAAAATTTCACATTATTTAGCAGAGATACTGTATTATGGAGAACCAAAAAAAAACAAACCAACCAACTAACCAACCAACCAGTGATACTACTAACACCATTATTTAGTTGCTGTAAGGGGAAAGCCATCACAAGACCCCTTAAAAAGAAAGAAGTACTTATATCATGGGTATCCACAGGATTTTTCTTGTGAGGGGGATTAACAAAATAATATCAAGTACAGGGAATGAAAGCACACTAAGATCAAAAAAATTAAAGATACTAATTTGTTTTTTTCTTATGAAAGGTATTTAATTTTGTTTAATAATTTTTTTCTAAGAAATTAAAAATTTAATTAATTTTTTCGACATTAGTCTGCTTCCTTTGCTATTCTGTTATCCCATCAGAGTTGTCAATAATGAAACAAAAAAACCCACATTTTTATTCAACATTTTCATCAACACCAACTCCCTCATCCTTTGTGGATGCCTGTGTTGCTGCTGCTGCTTATAAAACTGATACATACTATCACTGTTGACCACCATTGCCATTGAAGCAGTTTATGTGATTCTTTAACTAAAAATATTTTATTTATAGTATTGGAAATGATTAGAGAAACAGAAAAACAGGGTATGAAATGTACATGATAGAATTGTATCTCCTGTGTAAAAATGAAATGTTCCACAGTACAGTCTCATGTGTTGATATACTATACTGTGACTGGTTGTCATGCAAATAGTTAGAAAGTGCCATAGTCATTTTAGTGTGGTGAACATGCAGTGATATAATGGCTTCTGAGAAGTAAATATCACATGAAAAGACTCTTCTCCACATTAAAAAATTCAAACATTATGTAAATACACCATCAGTAAACAAAACAAAACTACTGAAATAACTGTGGCATACATGCACAATAAGTTACTTTATAAGTGAAATATTGGTTCTTTTGTCTATCATACACTAAAATATCTAAATGCTTTTAGTTTTGTCAAGATTTTCTTATATGTACAACAGTTTTCAATGAAGTGACCATTTCCTGCTTCATTTTCTTGGATCAGTACTTATATCCTGACTTTATTCAGTGGTTTTCAAATTTCGAATATATATATAATCCCATGTTGACTGGGGATGATTCCCCTCTTCATAAGGAAATGCATGCAGTGGAAATTGTCTAAAAAGCTTGTCTTTCAACTGTGATAAACTTCTGCACGGACTGTTTGATGCCATCATTCTTTTTACTCTGTTTTCGGTCAATCAATCTCAATTCTTGATTTTTTTTAAATAGTTGACATTTAAAAAAAAAAGATGTAATGCTGTGATTCAAATTCAGGGTGTATATACTTTGGATTTTATGAGTAGAATAGGGTCATATAAGCTATCTATGGAAATCTACTTTCTGTTTGATGTGTATTTGCAGGGAATATTGTAGATCTATACTCTTATCTGTATTTGCATGTGTATTATCATAACACCAGATGTGTGTAATTTCATGTTGTTCACCTTTGGTAAAAAAAAAGAGATAAAATAATGCAAATATTCTAGATATGGCGTGAATTAAAAATCGTCAGTTTATATATGGTGCTGTTACGTTAAAATAGCCAGTGAAGACCACTCTATGCAATAGATTGCAGCCAATGATTTAGCTGCAAGAATGGGTGTTAATGTTTCTTCAAGAACAGCATGATAGAAATTATCATGAAGTAGTTTCATGGATGTGTAGCTATCTGAAAGTCTTTGCTGAGTAGAGGAAACTAAACAGCAAGGCTGAAATGGGCAGCAGGAATGAGTCACTGGGATGACCAAAACTGTAAAAAAGTGCTCTCTACAGATTAGTCCAAGTTTGGTCTGTTTGACATTAATCAACAGCAATTTGTTATTCTGCTTCTCAGTCTGCCTTTGAACAATCAGCACACACAATACAATGAAGCATTGGGTGGACCAATACAATTGTAGAGCTGTATATCAGCTAAGGGTTGTTGATTTGCTTGAAATCAAAGGTATAATGATTGACATAGGTACAAGTGGGTTCTCATCCATCTTGCCATATCCTCAGGAAGGCATCTCATTTGGTGGAGATTCATCCTCCAACATGAAAATGACCCAATCCATATAGTTTTTCACTATATTGGCTATCTGGAATGTAAAGAAGCTGATGGAATACTAACAAAGATGCCTTGGCCTGAACAAAGTCCTGATATGAACACCAATGAGGTTATATGGCTATTGGGAAAGTCAAACAGCAGCCAAACACCTTGGATGAATTGTGGAATATGCTACGGAATATTTGGACCAACATTCCACAGTCATATATTAATAATTTGTATGGGAGCATGAAAACAAGGGGTCATGATGCTCTATATAAAGCAATAGACTTGCATACCAAATACTAATGAACTGTACAAAGTATTCATTTCATTTTTGCATATTTTCCTTTAAAAAAGCGTTGTGTATGTATTATATATGTTTTTCAGTTGCAATTACTCATCATTTGTGCATATTTTCTCTGTTTCCATAATTATTTCCAATACTGTATGCTGTACTGACTCATTTTTAAACAAACAATTATACTTTTGAAGTCAGTATTAAAATTTAAAAAATGCATTTCCATCAAAAATATTTTAGAAAGAGTAAAATCAAAAGATGTCATTTGATATACTATATGATCAAAAAAATTTAAGCTACTATCAAATTCAAAATCCCTTTGAGGAAATTTCATGAAGGAAAGGAAGGAGAAAGAATTGTGCGAAGTGGTGGAGTTACAAATTGTTTATGTAAGTGTCCAAAAGTATCTTTCTAATGAACCATGGTTTTTCAAAAGTTTTGAAAAAGAAAACTTCATATGCCACAGTACTATCAAACTTAAAATTTCTTGAATTTTTTTTTTTTTTGATAAGATGCAACATTTTAAGTGATTCCTCTTAATGTGATAGTTAAAATCTTCATGCTATTTACTTTTGCTTAGACAAATCCTTTATATATAGAGAGATATAGATTTGCTATTATTTAAATGCCTATTTATCAGATTAATTAAATGTCAACAATTTATAGGATGGATAGTTATGATGAAATCTTTACTTTAATCAGTGCTATATTTAATAATACTTTAAAAAATATTATGGCTGACAGGTTCACTGTTCATTGCAAATCTACAAGTTGAAAAAGAGATCATTAATGAGTAGTTTTTTGTGCTTTAACACATCAGTTTGGAATTCAGCCATGATAAAGTAGCACTCTGCATAATTTACTCCAATTAAATACAGCCAAATAGAAATTATAGCAGCAGGTCATGTCAGTCTTATCTGTTAACATGGAATGACCATTAGCACTGCAGGTCTGCTACAGTGGAACTTGCCAAGACTGTATGGGTCATTACTGAAATTATTATTAATATTTTTAATTATTATTTTGGCAAACCTTTATTAGTACAGTAGACTAAGTATCCCAATCGACTTCAATTCTATGTAACATCTTTGTTTTGAATTTATATTAATGACATGAAAGTGCACACACACACACACACACACACACACACACACCTCACCCTCTGATAAGTCTGTGCTCATTTACTTTAATTTTTGAACATTTTAGTTAAAAATCTACATTAGACTGATATTTTAGATTTTATGGCATAAAAACTAGAAGAAAACAGCTTGCTAGCCAGTTCTTATCAAAATGGCTTTTTCTTTCCTGTGTTAAAGGATACATTATGATAACTTTTACTTAAATTGAGAGTTACAAAATTCTCCAGGAAAGAGAAATGACAAAAGTATGATTCTTTCTTTGATCTACTCATTCATTCAGTAATACTATTATTAAAATAATATTTTTGGATATCTAGTTGTCTGTAAAAATGACCCCTCCCTCAGTATTAGTAGATAACTGAACAGATTTATCACTGTTCACAGTCTCATCATACATAAAATAAATAGTATGTTAATTTTTGGTATTTTAACAGTAAACTAAAGAGATGATGAATTACTACTGTATTTGTTGACCTTATTATATTGTCATACCATATTACATTGTCAAACTATGATGATATTAACAGATATCATCTTTTGTTGTATATAGTAGTATTTTTAAAAGAGCTCTAATGGGTTATTCTTGCTAACCTAATGGTGTTCAGCATCAGGAAGGCAAAGAATAAGGTGACCCATATCCATATTTCTGTGTTCAACTGCTCATCTTTTGATCTGGAATATTTTATTGTAAACTTTTCCAAATGTTTCAGTATATTTAACTCTTCTTTATGAATGAAGGTGTTTTAGCATGTTTGGATATTTTCAGTAAGTGAAGACTCTGACATTGTTTTAAAGGGATAACTCACTCACTTTGGTAATTTATTTCTGTGATAAACATCATCAACTCATGGATCTTTAACCAAATCAGTATTTCATTAATCCCAGTGTTCATGTCTGATGTTTGAGTAAATTATGAGAAATTGGTTTTGTCAATACTTCAACTAAAAATTGCGACTGTATCATCTGTCTGTCAAAGCTTTGTGTACTTAGTTTAAACTTAACAGTGCTAGGACACAATTGCATGATAGATGTTAGATTTCATCTTGCACAAAACGATCACCTACCAAGAATAAAAATTAATAATCTAACAATGATCAGTACACATGGATTGTCCCTGAATAAAATCAAAGTGGTTCTGTTTACACAGCACCAACAGAATGAAATAAAACAATAACACACACATGCACACATGTGTACACATTTGTAAAAGATCTTGAGAACATTCACTAACATTTTCACATTGAAGTGTTTTGATAATATTCTACTTTTGCTTTCATTAGCAGATAAATTATGCTACTGTTTAGTGAGAGCATGTTTTATAACCTTGGAAAAATCAAGTTAAGCTGTTTAAAAAATCTATAGATTTTTATAGTAAAGAATGGTGAAGAGAGGCAAAATGATGTCATTAGATCTGAAATTGTAAACAATGAATAGAAGAGAGACACGGAAGCTTATTTTGAGAATAGGTGGTTGGATAAAAAATTGACCATTGTTACAAATGTTTTTTTAAAAAAATGGACTGGTATTATTTTTTAAGTGACGAAAATAAAAAGCTAAATAGTTTTAATGATTAAGGTGTTGTTAATTTTTCATAATCAGTAGCCAAACTGCTGATGCATGATCATAGAAACTAATTGCTAAAAGTGAGACAAATATAGACACATTTTTAGGAGGGCCATTAATCTTCCTTCTCAGTGTCTCTGAAATGCTTTCATCTTTATTTCCTTGAACTTCAAGTCTGTGAAGATATGAAAGGGTCACTTATTTGGAAGAATGCAATATCAGTCAAGCATGATTTTGAAGAAACAGCAAGCTACCATAGACTGTATCTGCTGAAATTAATGAGTATATGAAGGAAAGATTTTGTCTGATGTCTCTTTCATAGTTAAGTTTTTCAAATAATGATAGCTGATCGGCTAATTAGTATAGCTAACACTATTGTTGGTGTCCTTACTGATTGTAGTGTTTCTTCAAACAAACTAATGTCTTAGATCTAATGGTGCTAGGATCATGATGCACAGAATTAGTAGAGTATAAGTACTAATTAAGAAATTAATTATTTCTATTTTCCATTTACTATGTGGCTTACAGTTGCACAAGACAAGTAGAAACTAAACTTGGTTATTTTCAGCAACTGAAGGTAACATTCACAAATCTGTATTATTATTTTAAATGGTCAATGGTAAGTATTAGACTTACTCATATTTAGTAAATATTACATGGTTTACCTTTCACAATGTACTTGGAAGTATTAAAAGATCATTGGTAGCATGCCATGTCATGGGAAAACTCTAACAAAGCAAACAGCCAAAACTGTCAGAGTATGAGTTTGTGACTTTTACATGGCTCATTGGAATTCATTTCCATAACCTTATCTTTAATCTGATGTTTCAGAAAAACAGAAAAGCCTTTGTCACCAAAGGAAACTTGGGAGGTATGTTAACTTATATATTGGTGCTGCAGCATAAACATTCAGTGAACAGCTTTTGTTTTGTTTGTTACTTCACAAAGCATAAAGTGTCCAAAACTTAGTGAACATTATGGAGTCATGCAGAATAAGCTAGAAGCTCACAGATGCATAGACTAACTGAAAAAAACAACAAAATGCTATCCAAATTTAGATGGTAATTTTTTTTAGAAGGGCTTGAAATAAAGGACTTTGATCTTTAGTGGAAAAATAAAAAAACTCAGAAGAATTCTTGTCATTAAATAGCACAGAAGTAGCTTGAAAAGAGGACGTTTTAGAGATGATAAATAGAATTGTTGAGTATATGAAACATCAGAGTTAAGTAATTTCATTTCTGTTCTTCCTCCCTATTTTCAAATCATCTTTTATCACCCATAAAACTATGAAAACTCTTGCTGGTAATTTTTAAAATTAATTTATATTTATATTATTAAAATTCTTTTTTAAACAAGCAAACTATGCTGACACTTTAGTCATTTTATAATTATGGCTTTCTTTAATTTTTATCACAGTTAGCCCAAAGAATGTGTCCACATATTCTAAACTCTTAATTATTTTGAAAACATGTCTGGTATTCCCCCGTCAAACATTTAGCATTGAAACTTGAAATTCTTAATTGTTCAACATATTCTGATAACTTAAAACTTGGAAACATTTAAAGGAATTTCTGCTGAATCCTTTTTACTAATTTATCACAGTATCCTTAAATGTATTATGTGAAGTACAGGTAAATCTTCGATGATCAAAAGAAAGTCAGTGAGGTGTCAGAACCAGAGCTCATTCACCAGACCTCTTCTGAACATTTTCATAGCGTGTCATTTGAAAATATGTACACATGCTTGCCACTGATTAATTTATCCACAAAATGAAGAAAATAGGAAACATGAAAAAGATAAATGTGTGCAGCAGCACCAGGCTGACTTACTGAGCAAGCAAGTCATCCTCCAACCAAAGCAGTGTAACCAAGATCAGTTCATTTAGTGTACACAGCAGCATGTTGAGTATTCACAGACAAGTTATATGGTTTTTAATTTTACTAAAAACATTACCAGAGATCCCTCTTTCTTTAAACTGAAAATTTCAGCAAACAAAAATTGCATTACTTTCAGATGTTACATTTGTAGTTGTAGCTTTAAGACTTTAAACCCATAGGAACTGTTAGGTGGCAGACAATTTTTTTGTTGCTGAAAGTTTCTTAGTAGAAAACTGGTAAAATAAAATGTATGCGCTACATCACATGGTATGTTAACAGATCATAAAAGTCATGAGCAACTATTATATATAAATATATATATATACACAGAAACTTCCTGATTTAAGTAAGGGTTCTGTTCTGGAAACCCTTACGTAAATCAAGTTTTACATAAGTCAGATTTCATACTGTAAATACCATAAGAGTACTGTATACCTGCATAAAATATGCAGATTAAAAATACTGTAACACTTTAGCAATCTGAATTTTAAAAGGAGGATTAGATACAGTAATTGATTGGACATCCCCCCCTTAATTCCTAGTGTTGGCTTGCTTACGTGAAATGACTTGGAAGTTGATGAGAAGGTGCCTCCATTACATTGGAGTGATAGAAGGAGAAGCGAAGGAAGAGAAGAGGTGGTTTCAAGCTCTTAGGGTCCTCGGGCTCAGGTATACGAACGAGGTGCTGACAGTCGGGAGGCAGACTGGTTAGACGAAGGAGTTGAAGTGGTGGAGGTTGACGCTTCAGGTACTTCAGAGGAAGTATTAGAAGGTTTATCAACCTTGTTAAAGAAGACATTGAGGATCGATTGAATAGCTGCTCACTAAATGATTTTGTAGCAGGATAATCAATCTTGAATTATACTGCTAAATTTATCTAGTCTTTCCATGTTCATATCAATATCCTCAAGAGCAGCCAGTCCAGCATCAACCAATCTCAAGGTATTAGCTAACCCCTTCATCATAAACTTCTTTTGATGATCTTCGTCGGCAGGGTTGTCTTCATGGTGTTCCTTCTATGCCTCCAACTTCATCAGGTCTTCATTCGAGAGCTATCAATGGCTCTTGAGTAATGTTGCCACATCATCAGCCTCCACCTCCAGCCAGAGTTGATGAGCCAAGTCGATGACTTTTTTTGGACACTTTGTTGATAGTGTCCGTAAAGCTCTTGAAGTCGTGGACAAACTGGGGGCAAACTTTCATCCAGACAACGTTCATATTAATTGCCTTGACCTCATCCCACACTGCTGCAATGTACCTGGCGGTGTGAAGGATATTGTAGCCCCTCCATAACACCCTCAGCGTCTTCCTCTTCTCATTGGCAGTCTTGATAGCATTGGAAAACGTGCGGCGGAGGTAGTAGGCCTTAGTTGCGATGACCCCCTGGTTCATCGATGCAAAATGGAATTAGTGTTTACCAGAATGTACACCACCTTGATGTCTGGATGGTAATCATTGAAGGTTGGTGGGTGACCAAGTGAATTAATGAGGATGAGCAGTATCTCAAAGGGAATGTTCTTTTCCCTGCAATTTTCCTTCAACTCAAGAATCAGGTGGTCCCAGAACCACTCAAGAGTGTGCCTTTTCACCCAGGCACTGTCGTTGGAATTCCAAATCACAGGAAGGGAACCTTTACAGATGCCCTGAAGAGCCACGGATTCTCGGTGTGATACACTAGCAGAGGCTTGAGCTTGAGATCACCCTCCACATTGCCCCAAGCATCAACATAAGGTGGCCCCTTGCTGCCTTAAAACCAGGCATCATTATCTCATCCTTCCCAATGTAGGTCCGTTCCGGCATTTTGTTCCAAAATAATCCCGTATCATTAACATTAATCACTTGTTTGGGAAAATAGCCTCCCTCATCAATAATCTCAGCCAACATAATAGAAAATTCTTTGCTTACATCTTCTTCAGCAATAGTGTTCTCATCATTAACTTTCATGTTATGCAGGTTTACATGAGCATTCTCCAATTAAACCATCTGTGACTTTCCACAATGGAACCCTCACTTATACCTTTTTTCACTTGTAAGTCTTTGTAGAGACTCTTGGCTTTTGCCTGGATAAGCTTGAGGCTGAGTGGTGCATGCTCCTGGGTTTGGTCTTAATCCACGAAGTTAATAATTTTTCCATTTCCTCAATTAAGTCAGAGCATTGCTTTCATCAGGGCAGATGCTTTTGTATGTTGTTTTATTCTCTCCTTATCTTTCACAGTTGTGTTTATTGTCAACAGCCATCCCCACAGTATGTGCAATGGCAGTTAAACTAATTCTGTCCTCATATTTGTTAATAATGCCCTCTTTTTCCTCTAGCGTAATCGGTTTACACTTCTTCAATGCACTAGAACCTTTCATACATTACCTGTATGCCTGCTCATGATTGCATTGGCAAAGTCACACAAAAACTTTATGCAAAGCAGAGGCTTGCTGTCCCTCAACACTCAAGATGTGGATAAACACGTGAGACTGAGATACAAAGAAGATGCAGTGCAAGAGGGACGTGGGGACTGTGTGGCACCTGCCACCATTGCACAATTACAAGTAGTACACGAATTCGCATGTACATAAAGAATTTAGCAGCTCAAAATTCTCTGATATTTTTCAGTGAGATTTTATGTATACTCGAATTTACGTAACCTGAGGACTTGCTGTGTGTGTGTGTGTGTGTGTGTAATTTTTGGAAGATCTATTCTAAAAATTCTATTTATGATTTTCAATTCTGTTTCACAGGATTTAAAAATATGAAATTACTTAAAGATGAGTTTAATGTTTAAAAAAAGGAAGATTTTTTATGGTTACACCTGGTTTTCACGAAAATGTTCCATGGTGAAATATTTCAAGGCAAATCTATGAGTGCAAGATATGATCAAAACTATTGGAAATGTTTTCATAGCAACCAACAGATCTGATGGAAGTATGAGAAGAGTTTCTTCCCTTTAAACATGCATTCAGTCAGAAAACTATCAAAATTCATCTATGCAATGAGGTATTGAAAAGATTCAGTTAGCTCTGCACCTGTTTATTTGCATTTACTTTTTTTCCAGCAGTAGCCAACACTTGGTGATAATGTGGAGATATTTTCATTGTGGAATATTAACCATCATGAAGGCTGTTGAAAATTGGTTTTCTGATTTATATTTTGATTTATTTTTTCCTTTTGTTTTTGTTGTGGGAGGAATAATTTCACTTTGTGTTGCTGAGTTAATGAGTCACTGACATACAGGCTAAAAATACCAATTTTATCTAAGTTACAGATTTCCTTAGCCCCCCCCCCCCCCAAAAAATAATTGAAAACTGCTTTCAGATGTAATTTGCTTGGCTAGTAGATATGGTACCTGGCATGGCTGGTAATTATTAGTTAAAATTCTATTTGTGTTTCATTTTCTGATTCATTACATTGTGTATTATTTAACATATTACTTGAATGTCTGCTTTCCACAGACATTTCAGGCAAGCAGTTTACTGTATTAATTTCAGAATAAATGGCAAGATAATGAATAAAAATGTTCAATTTTTTGATAGAATTTATAACAGGATGGTCTTGGTTAATGGTTTATGATGATAACCATTTCTTTGAAATTTAAAATAGTAATGGAAAAAATATGAAAACTTACATTTTACCATATTCCTTTTGTGTGAAAACATTTGGAAAATATTCAAAACTAAAAAAAAACAAACAAAACAGATGCAAATGGTAAAGATTTTTTAAAAAAGAGAATTTAAAAAATAATTTACTTTTTTAAAATTCTAATTCAACAAATACAGTCTATTTAAAAATTGATTTGAACCACAAATCAGGTTTTAAAATATGATTGTTGCTTGCTGCTTTACTACATTTTAGGTGAATTAAGTCAGAATTTGTATATAAGAATCAGTTGTGATTTTTGCTTTATCAGGCTAGGTGTTCTTCATTTTATAGCAAATGAATTTATGGTTTATTAGCTTACCAATAGAAAAACACTTGGAATATTATTTTATTCATTAACTGTAAATCAAAGATTTATAGCTTATTTGCATATGAGTGGTTAAATAAGGTATAATAAAACCTATCACACATGTTTACATGAAATTTCAAAACATGGCACTTCTAAGACAATTTACTGATAAGCAGTAATTAACAATTAGCCATAGACAGACATGTGGCTGCTGAAATTAGTGTTGTATGGTATTATTAGCCAACTTTGGAAAAGATACAAAACAAAAAGTAGTACAGTTATGGAAAGAGCTGGCAGGAGGTACTACAGTAGTAGTGCCGATCACATTAACTATTACACCTATTTCATTTAACATCTTGGCATGCTCTATTTAGAACAAATTGCAGCAGATCTGAGGAGTAATGTCTCCAGCAAGACTATATGATCAGATTGGAACTCTTTATGTTAAACATGATGGTCAGTTTTGAATTGTGCATATATTTTTGTTTTCAATGAATTATATAATTTATATCAGTATTCCATTTTTGTTTATATTAGTTTTAGATAAATCATTAACAGCAAATAACATTGTACTTTTTTAAAGAAAATGTTTGTTTATGCAAAGTTAAATTTGTTTATTATTACTATTGTTGCTATTACTGTGTATATTTTGGAATTGTCAGTTTTAACACCTAGAGTTGGAAAAAAAACCCTGAAAATTTGATTTTTAATTGATTTTAATGTGTTATCTGGTAAAGTTCAGTTAGTTTTTCTTACTATTTTCTTTCCCTTAAGAAAAAAAAAATGTTAATATTTTAAAAACAGAAACTTTAAAACTGAATATGATCATAAATTGAAATTTTTACCAAAAAAAGGCAGTCTGAATTATTTTACTAAAAAATTATACAATATCCTCTTTGTTAGATCCATCACATTCTTGGAAAGCTGACAGCTTCATCTGTGCACACACAAAGTTGACTTGGCCAAGCAGACATTTGCTGTATGAATCTTGATTCTGATAATTTTTTGAATTGAAAAAATTCTCAGATCACTTATATCTATTAACTATCTGTGTATTCTTTACTGCAATATAATTACGACAGGTTTTGTGTGATTAAACTCAGAATTATTAGAATGCACATAGCAATGAAATTTTTTCCTCTTTTTATGATATAGATAAACACTCACATGCATATCTCCTGTGTATGTATAATGCAGTACAGTCGAAGATAGTATTCTTGAGTTGCACTGGTAGAGTTAATGATGTATTTCCTTGTTATGTATGGTGTACCTATATTTCAGAGAAATGATGAATCACACCTGGCCCCTGTCAAGCTTGCTGGCAGAGATTGTGAAGATGATCTGCCCTTGATAACTTGATAACTGTGGTCTAAGTGGATGTGGGTGGTGGTGGTGGTGGTCACAGAAGCAGTGTGAATGCTATAAGGTAATGTCAGCTACATCCCTTTTAGAGCATAGTTTTCATCCAGCCTGCATCAGAAAACAGGTCAATCAATATTCAGAGAATGGATATTGTATTGACTGAGTTTGTCGTGTGTGGTGTGTGTGGTGTGTCTCTCTCTCTCTCTCTCTCCACTGCCTCATTGCTACGTGTTGTGAGTTGGGTGTTTGGGTATAGACATAGAATTCTGAGCTGAACCCATGCTGGGTTGGAGCAGGTAAGACATGAATTTTTTTAGCATTCCACTTATAAACATCACCAGCCAGAGATGGATGTGCAGATATAGGTTATTCTATATGTGCTGATTACAAATCACTTTAATGAAAGAGGTTGCATCTCATCAGCCTTTCTTGGTATAATTACAATGAAAATTCCTACAGAGAGTTGCTTGAACTATTAGTACACTATTGGGATACATGGCTTTGATTGTTCTATGTATATTCTCTTATACTTTATGGTCTGGAAGAACAACATTTTAAATGAATGCATCATAGAATGGCTGAATTATTGATGTACTACTGTATTACCAAAAAATGATCTCACATTGAAATTCCATTAGTGATTGGTTACTCTAAATATTGGAGATTTTATTTGTGAATCAAGAAAAGGTAATATCTCTTTGTTAAATAAGTGAATGTGGTCTGAATATGATGGCCAGTTGGTAATTTTTAATTACCCATTTTTTCTCTCATGCACTCTACAATTGTTTGTTTTAGCTACAAGTTTAGTGGTTATTGAAATCAATGTCAAGCAGTTGGTTTTGTCATGCTTCAGTCATGTGAATTCTACTGCCCTTTCTCAACTTGCGATGACTACTGAGTTTCTCAACAACTGAAGGGTCATTTTCATATGTATATATATATTGCAATTTGATAATATGTTTGGAACCTAATAATGAATATTTTTGTTGGTTTTATGAATTAATATGTTGATTATTTTTATGTCTTTTAAATGAAGGTTATTGTTTGTTACTATCTGACATCTGTGTTATTATTCGAGTGTTATTTGCATGTGTGAACTATGTTAAATGTAGCCTTATTGAGAAACTGTTAAAAATACAGATATCTTTGTTTTTTTATTCACAATAAATCTATACAGTTATCTTATCTATTAGATTGTTTAGATCTTAAAATATTGTCCAAATTTTGAAACAATACATAGAATTGTTTCTAATCAGTCTTAATATGACCTTGACCTTGGGAAGTGTGACAAATCTTGCAAAAAGAAAATCTATATTTTAAAACAGTATTTACTCTTATCTAATGCTTGTGTCTAGTTAAGTAAGTAAAATTTAAGAAATATTATCACAAAATCTAAACTAAAAAGATTAAGGTAGGACATTTTTTAAAAAAGTATATGTTAATTCTGTCCTTTTTTTATAACATGAAGAACAACACAAAAAAGCTATGCAATATAGATCCTTATATATTTTTTTAAAAAAATCTTTTTGTTTATCTATAGCTTTCAGGTGGCTGACCTCTTTATCCATCAAGCAATTCTTTCCATGAAGTGGCTAAAAACACACACTTGCAACTTCACACACAAACCCCAAAAATTGCACCACACCGCCCCCCCCAAAAGAATAATTAAAGGAGAAATTCACAACATCTATCCATAGTAGCATTTTAAAATACATAATGTCATCTCCAAAATTATGACAGCAACCATGTCATTTTTATTTCATTAGATGAAATAATATATCATTCTCACAGGTAGTGCATTATTATTTGAAGTTATCATTGTATTGTCTTGTCTTTTAATGACTTGATAATATGACAATACATGCTGGTGGTATTATCTTTCAACTTTTTGGCTCATTAAAGAAGACCCTTTGCTTTAATAACTATTTTGCATATATGGCACATTTTTTCTTATGAAACTGAAACCATTCTTTAAACTTTTTTTTAATGTGAAATGTTCTGTTTATTTTAGGATTCTTAAGCATTCTTTATTTTAGTCTATACATAACTTAGAGCTTTTTGGATAATGTTCAGAAATATCTGATGGATGGACAAAAATGCATGGGAAATCTGTGAGTTTTTTTTTTTTTTTGTTATGTTGCTGTTTCTTTACATCTTCACCTACACTGTGAGTATCTCTAGTGAATTTTTCTGCAAAACATCCCCACACCATAACCATACTTCACAGTTGGCACCAGGCACTGTTCTTTGAATCATTACCTGGAACATGCAAATATCAAATGAAGATTCATTTTTTCCCTGTCATAGATGGTATAGTAATAAGTATTATGCATTCTATTCAGATCAGAAGTGTGGAAGTTTTATCTTTGTTTTAGCTTCTGCCACTACTTGTACAAATCTTTGTGATCACTAATCCGTTTTAGCCTTTTAACTTTTCTAAAAATATAAATAATGGCTTTTGACCATTTACATAACCTTTAATTCTGGTTCTTTTTAAACAGTGACTGGTTTGGAAGACTGGCTTAACTTCAGATCTCCTAAGGGTTACTATGATTTAAGGTGATGTTAAACAACAATTTTACAAGTTTGTCATTGCCTTTTAATGATAATCTGGCTGAGAGAATTTTCTTGCAATATGGTCCTCTCTGTTATGGAATTCACTGGCTTCCAGATAACATTAATCAGTACACCTTTGCACATATACTAGTCTTTTTTTTTTTTGCTATCAATCTAAATTTTCAGAGTGAAAATTTTAATTTAGGTTCCTTGCGAATGTCTCTTGCCCATGTTTCAGTCACAAGTAATGTTTTGGCTGTTTCCTATAAATCTGTTCTTATAGCACTTAAGTGATTTTCAGTATTTCAGTATGGAATTGGATACTCAATTCAGATTAATCAGGTATTGTTATGTTCACATATCATTGTTTTGACTAATTCTCTGATGCACTTTTGAATATGAAACAAAGTTTTTTCACCATCTAATAATTCATATACATAAAATTAATTCAAAAGGAAAAAAAAAACTATACCTCAGTAACTTTCTGTGGGGTTCAACAGTAAATATTTGTAAATACTAAGGCTATGGTATTATTTAAGTAATTTTGGAGATTGCTTTATTCAGTTATCATCAAATTTTGTCAAGTTTTCTTAACATCCAATGAACATTCCAACAGCAGCATTTGATGTGTCCCCCCCTTTCCAAGAAATTGGTTTCTTCATGTCATGTTTGTGGACTGTAGTTTTGTAAACCTTTTCATTGTTCTTTTTACTTAGCATTTTTATTTTCTCTGACAACCCACCTGATGCTGCTGCATCATCTTTAAAGCTTTGACTATCAGTACTACTTGTTTTTAAAGGTGAAGTTTATGCACATACCACAAATAAAGTAGAATATCAATTAAAGGAAACAATTCTTCTCTGTACACAGGTCAAAGTTACTCCACTGTAATTACAAAATATACAGTCAGAAATGGAGTTTATTGAACATCTGCTTTTCCTCCATAAAATTTAATGATGCTTAATAAAGATAATGATGTTTTGATCCATCTTGGAATTCTGCTACAATGGTTACAGAGATATTCTATAGTCCTAAGGAAATTAGTATTATCTACATTTGAAAAGCAGATAAAAGAATTAATGTGACTTTTTAATGCTGGTTATTTAACAGATATTTTGCTTAATCTGCTTTGTATAAACAACACTGATGAGGATATGTGGGAGTTTCACATAGTTAATCCACATTGTAGAGTAAAGATGTTAGCAATGTTAGGTATTTTGTGTGTTAATATATGATCCACTAGATACCCATCCACCCACCCTCAAACTTGACATTTTAGCCGATTGATGATAGTTAACTTTATTGACTTGGTTTTATTGGGCCTATGCAAGCTGGATATTGCTACTGAAGATGAATATGAACACTGGACTGTGAAATGTTGGTTGATAAGATCTGACACATCTTGGAATTCTGTCACCATCCATCAGCAGCACCCTGAGTTTAGCTAACACTATCTGAATTGTCCATGATTATGAAGAAATAATGAATTGTGTATTGAGTTTTATTATTTAGCAAAAACGTAATGTAATGTAATTCTTAGAGTGAAATGAATATACTTTTGAAAATTCAAATTGATGCAGATTTGTCCATTATAAACTAGACCAATTTGTTTGTAGCATTTTTAGAGAGAAATCAATAAAAACAATGAAATGTATATAGTATCTCTAGTTTTATTGTCTGATTATACCTGCACTTTCTGTCATCAAACTTGAAATAATGTTGAAACTGCACCTGTCAATTATATACAATATTTTTCCCAATTTAAATTGTCAGTTTTAGTTTTAAAAAGGAAAAAAATTACATTGACAATTAAGATTAATACTTTTCTTTGCATTTTTACTTTTGGCATCATTCTTTCCTCTTAGTAACTCTTTAATTTTATTTATGTGACTTTTTTGCACCTTAAGTTTCTATATTTTGCATTTATCATTCTACAAATGTCACATGTAAACTTTGAGTAACAAATGTCTTCATTGTCCCTGAATGCACAATATATTTTTGAGCTAATCATTATTCATTCCTGAAAATATTTGCATTTCAGAGTATAAATAAAAGATAAATTTATGTTGTTTTCTTTTCTAAAAAAATTACATAATCTCAGCATATGGAACATTCTTACTTTCACCTATCATATTTTAGCATGTTTAAAAAAATCAAAAACCAGAATAATTCAGTTATCAAATTATTAATTACAGAAGTCTTTAAAAAATATTATTATTATTATTATTGTTGTTGTTGTTGTACAAAAATGTTCTAAAATAAGGCTTGCAAAAATATTTATGTTAAGAATTAGCTATAGAGCATGAGATGTTTTTGGCACCATTATCTCATGGAGGGCTATGTCTGTAAGATTTTCTTTTTGTTGATACTTTTTCTATTTACTAAAACAATTACGTTCTTTTTTATTTTTAATTTTTGATAAAATGCAACTGTTTTCTTATTTGTAGTGTACAAAGGGAGAGTGAATTAGGGACACTACATAACTTTCAGTAAAACTGTTTTCATGTGATATTTACATCTTTTCAATATAATTTTATCCCTCTGCCTAATTCCTGGTATTATCATTGATAGAATATACAGGTTAACCAAACCATGAGGCATAACTAATTTGTTATGTAATAAATTACTGTATAGTTTTGCTTTTTTTTTTTTTTTTTTTTGTTGAGCCTCCACCATGACTTTCGAAGTTTATGAAGATCTCTCACTAGTGAGCTAGATGAAGAGGGTGCTGGGTACTGGCACTGCAGACCAAGCAAGTAGTTATCTATATACAATTGGGAGCTCTTGATTGATAGTCAAGGTATAAACCAGTTGCAGGCTACCAATCAAACCTCCTTCATGTGTACCAAAAAACAAAATATGGCCAGCTGATGAATAAAAGTGAAAGGGAGCCATGTCAAGGAGGTATACCAAATCAAGGCGGTCCAGTAGCCTACTAGCCACACATTTCTATGTTATAATTATACTCGCTTATGTCTGTTTGTAAATCACATAGTTCACTGTGATCTGTCGTGGACAACAAAAAGATACAAGTGCTCTCAGCATCACATCTTGGGCCAAGAATAGTATTTGGAGGGTGGCCAGATGCTTCCAAGACAGTAATTTGGTTGTTAGATGTCACTGGTGCTTTTTGCTATTAAATGAACCTAATGAAAATCTCTAATAGAACTTTTCATTTTCAGCTATGGGAGGAAACTTATGTGTCCAGCTGTGAATAAGAGTGCAAAGAAATCATGCCAGGAAGGTATGCCAAAGTGAGCCAGTTCAGACCAAGATTTGAACTTAGATTCTTACTTTTGGCAATTCATTAGTCTACTTACTAGGCTAACAGCCACTCCATGTACAGACATAAATGAGTATAATGATTAAAATGAGTAGAGGGAAATATTGATTTTAGAAAGTTTTTGCTTCATGATGAGTGTTGATATATTTATTACTTGTAAAGAATTATTTCGACCATTATAGATTTTCTAAATAAAAGTGCTTCTCTATAGTTACACCTTTTTGTCCCAGTAGCAGGGTTTGGATTTTCACTATTTCTTCTTAGCATCATACTCAGCATTATGCTTGATTATGAAGTCATTCAAAATCATTCAGTTGGCATAACATCTTTTAAAAATGACTAAGCATTAATTATTTATTAGATGATTTCCAAAATATTCATGCTGTTGTTGTTGAGCGAGTTGGACTTCCGAACAAGGCTCTTTCAATGGCATTGCATCCTGTAAAGACAAGTGGCCTGTTCTCTGTCGAGTCCTCCTCATGATTGAGAGACATTCATCGAGCCAACAAGGGGGGGGGCAGTCCACCTGACACCAGGGACCCCAAGGACCCGGGAGGTCGCTCTCGCATAGGGCTGCTGCTGTTGGTGATGGTAAAATCACAACATCCTTGCTAATATTGTAGGAAGAAGATTGGCTAAAGTTTTACAATTAATAATTTTGTTTTTGTTTTATTAATATTGGGCAACCATAAAGTTACTTTCTGTAATCATTTGCCTATTATAACTCCCAAAACACAACATATGTGTTAACAAAGGAAAGTTTGCATACTCAGGAGATTCCCATAGTTAGCAGATTTTGCCATTGGGAGTGCGCCACTGCGGCCATGTTGTCGTGGTGAAATAATAATATCCATTAAAAATATTTTTTGAAATCATTGTAACTGTAACAGGAAACAGTGAAAAGTTGAGTTATCAATACTAATTACTGTTAAAACAAATTTATTAACATTTTTTTCTGAACTGGTTTAACTCATTATTGTAAATGTTCACACAATGCCTACCTCCATCCTCAATAATAGCTTTCAGATGCTGTAACACATGATACCACAGCTGCACACAACTGGGTACTGTGAATGGCAAGAATGTGCTGTTGGATGCTGGTCTACAGATGCTCCTGGTAAACCAGTGTTTTCAGATAGATCCTCAACCATAAATTCACAGCAAGACATTGCTATAAAGAAAAGATTCTACAGATGATGTGCGATTTTTGAGAGAAACTGTTTGCAGGCTCAAGGGTGATGTCACAGTGTAAGTGATGCATCCATCTTCCTGGGAATGCATGACCTCCTGGATATGCACTTTTATTAACATCAGAGGTTAAAATTTTAATGAGTTGATCAGACCAAATGTTCAGATAGATAAATTTGGGTTGAACATTTTGTCCATATTTCTATTAAGGTGCCTTTTATGAAAGATGCCATAAATCTAGGTGAACTAGTTAACTGTATTAGGTTTCCTTGAAATTATCTAAATAGCTAGCTAACAATGTTATCATTCTTATCTTTTAGATTGTGTTTTGTTTAAGAACAAGCAGTAACTTCTCAGTTTCAGTTCTTCATCACATGGAATGCCACTACTTTATTGTTCTATTTTAAACTACCATTTATCATTCCATGATTCATTATATTAATTTATTTCTCCATTCTAAAACTTAATTTTTTTTACTTTGTCATTCTGCAGAGCACTATTTTTAGGCCTTTTTCAAAAAATCTTTGAACACATGCTTCTGCTTGCTTCCCCAAAACAACCATTTTGTTTTTGTAATATGATAAATTACATACCAGCCTAATGAATTGTGAAAACAATCTACCTATATTAATTAAGCTATAAATGTTACAAGAAGAGGAATTCATGAAGTAAAGCTGTGTTGCATCTATTTACAAACTGAAACATAACTTAATTACAAGAACAGTCCTGGTTAAAAAAAAAAAAAATATTGTTCCAATAATTAGTATAAATCAAAGATACTGTTGCCTTGCATTGGCAAACAACAACAATCTTCTGGAAAAGCCATTGGATGTAAAAATTAAATGAATGACAGTGAAGTTTAGTTAAGTATTTTATTGCTTTTACAAAACAACCAGATTTAAATTTACTGTGGCATGTACGAAGATGAGCTAGATGATTAAAACCAATTCTGAGCACACATGGTTTCCTACAATGCTATCTCTTTGTAGCTGAAAAAGAATTTTTTAAAACTATGGAAGTAAGAAGAGATAGAGAGTGTGAAAGACATCCTTAATTTTATCCCAGATTTTTGTGAAAAGTCATCACAATCTTGTTTTCATGATAATTTAGCATCTTCAGAAGGTTGAGATACATGTAAGAGTTAAATTCCTTATGGCAGGCATCCTTACTTCATTGACACATTATGAAGAAGTGGGAAAGTTTTACAAAGTAAAAGTAAATAACTAAGAGAGAAATTATGCATTGAGAGTGTTTATTGAGCAATATGTACATAGCTTTAAAATAAGAGAAGATGAAAAAAGTTGTGAAGCTACATTTCTTACTATTTTTGTTGTTGCTTGCACTGAGAGTTGATATTTTAAGCTCTAAACACATGCTATACTTTGGGAATTATAAACAACTAACTGCAGGAAGTAACTTTAGGTTAGCTTTGGCTTAGGAGGACCTTTTTAGTGCAAAATTGTTAATTTTCAGAGTGTTTTGTAGTAGGCATTTCTCTTTTTTAATTGGTTTGTTTAAATGGTTTGAGCTGGTCTTGAATCTACAACCTGAGGCATCTGTAAATAATTCATCAATAACTTATTGTTATTATCTGTTTTTTTTTCTTAAATAAGAGCTGCTGTTTAACACTTATTAGGACAGTGCACTGCAGGTTCAGGAGAACTAGTCTGAGTCAGGGTGTTAACTTAGGCAGAAAGAAACTTGCTGCTATTAACTGTTATGCATGGTACCCTACTGTAATCAACAAAAAGAAGATTTTTTAAAGACACATTGTTGAGCAAAGCAGTTTGGTTAGTGCCAGACTTTGAGAAGTCATGAATAGTCATTTGTTGCATGCCTTGACTTTCAAGAAGTTATATCAATGATAATACTTACCTTCTTGCAAGTCTTAGATATTTTAGCATCAAAAGAAACATTGAGGGGGCATGCTGATATCTTTACCTGCCTCTGTATTTTCTAAGTCAGACAATAATAGCAGATTTTCTCAACCAAGTCAGTTCATTATTTGCCTACATAGCAAAAGCTTCACTAGAAGTTTCAGATTTCATTTCTCAGTGGTGGTGTATATAAAAGAATATTCATTTCTCATTCTCATGTCAAATATTAATGCCAAAAAGTGTTTTAAAAAGGATTAATTTTTGTCTTATAAATTAAGTAATGCAAGGGTTGGATTAGCTAATGTAAAAAAATTTTTTGCTAATTACTAGATTTTTTACAAATAAATGATACATTTTGATTTACTTCAGTTGTTTTTACTTACCTTGTTTAATTAACCATTATTTTGGCACTTTTACAAAACTCTTGCTAGCAGAGAGAGAGAGGTGATGATTCTAATTCCATTTGCCCTTGCTAGGTGGCCATCATAGCAATAAATAATGTTTCTTCAGGTATCTATTTTAAACTTGGGCTGAATTAGTAGGGAAGCACTTGGCAATTTTGCCAAATAAATAAATAAAATTAATTGGCATTGTTGAGAGAAAATTGTGTGTGAAAAAAGGATTTCTTTTTTAAGCTTCATTGAATATAGTTGCCTGAATTAGCAAAGAATTTGTTTGAAGGTTATTGCTACATTTGTTAAAAAATGTCTGAGCTTAATCTTGTGGATTTTATAAACTTTGTTTTTGGCAAATGCCAAAATGAACAGAAGCAAAGAAGAGACAACATAATTTTTACATTTATCTGCTTGTTCTGTGAACAGTAAATATTGTCTAATTTCTCTTACTCCAAACTGTTGCTGAACTATTGGAAAACATTTATTTACCTAGTGGGTCACTGGAATTCTTTCTGGATCATTACCAAATTGTTCTTCAACTTCATGTTTAACTTTGCATCTTAAGCTAAAGATCATCAATTTATTTTTCAAGCAACCTTTTGTTATGGTATGTTTTTAATGGGATCTTGTATATAGTATTAGTGATGGTGAGAAGAGAAAAATGGTGTATGCATTTTATTTAAGATAATAAATTTTTAAACTGCAATGGCATCTAATTTTTTACGTGAAAAAGAAAAAAATTAATGTTGTTTCAGATCCTTTTATGCACGCGCGCACGCACACACACACACACACACACACACACACACACAGAGAGAGAGAGACAGTTTAGTTAATTGTAATTACAAATTATGCTAGTTTAGAATTTTTTGATGTAATATGCTTCAGAATTAAATTTTGAGTTGCTATGAATTGTAACTATGGTAAACATGCTGTATATTCTTAACCGTTTAGTTTCATTCAATGAATTACTCTACATCAAGCAAAAACAAACAAAAAGCCTGTACTGTTAAATTAGAGAACTACATATCTCTTGTGAGCCAGAGCTATTTTCTTTGTACTTTATCAAGTAATATATTCTACAGATCTGATGGCAGAATAGAAAATATTTCAGCCATTTGTGTCTGGGGAAATCAAATCTTGATAATGAAATCTATAAAATGAACAAAATGATTTTGGTAGAAGTCTTGTCAATCTTTCATAATATTATTTTTAAAAATCAAATACATTATTTTACTGTTGTTTCCATAAGAAAGAAATAGAATCCATTGAACACTTTAATTTTCTTGTCTATTTATATGTAAACTCTCCATGGAATTAATCCCCTACTACTAATACTAAGATTAATCAAGAGTGTCTGTGTGTATGATGTTGATCTTGTTCTTGCTAGATGTGGGAAAACAATGAGATCTTTGGTGTTTTATAACAAAGGATATCACTTTTAAAAAAAAGAACTTTGCCTTTTTTAATTTGGAGACACATTTTGAAATAATTTCCAAATAAATTTTACAAAATAAAAATTATTAATAGTTTTTTTTACCATTACAGCCATTTCTCTCTTATCTTCATTTTTCAATTTCCATTCACATATCCAAATTTTGTCATTTATATACAATAAAAGTATCTGATCATTTAGTACTCTAAGTATATACTGACGAAATCTCTCTTGTTGCTAGAATTTGATGTGAAGATGTAAAACATGTTATTAATAACAAGATATTGCAGTATTTTACAAATCTTTTAAGGTTGATCATGTGTGTAGTATGTAAAATAATTTTTAAGGCACAGATGAAATCTTTCATTGTTCAGGTAAATTTCAGGTGGCTGCTTTTTCGGCATTAGTACATAGTTATATGCCACATTTATTCACATGGCTATAATTACATGGGCAGGATTCCTGATTACTACCTGTTCTCCTATCCCTCTAAATTATCATTAACTTTGTTCAGAATAGTTTTAATAAAAAGCAATAACAAATTTGCAGAATATTATTTGTATAATTGTTTAATTTGACCCTTTCTGGAAATGAAGTTTAGGCATGGAGCTTGTATGAGAAGGAAAGAGTTCAAAGAGGGTTGACGAGTGATTATCTCAGTTCTGAAGAAGATAAAAAATTTTGAAATTTATCTGGTTTGGTCTACAGATGTTTTCTGGTGATATGTTTGATGTTTTAAAAAATGTTTGATAAATTTTCTGAACTAGTCTATTTTTAAAATTATTTATATACTTTTCAGTAAAAGGAACTTAGTGTAAGTTTCTAAAACTGCCTATTTCACTTTCATTACTGTTTTGACCACAAAGGTTCAGCATAGGGAAAATAACTCATCATGTAGACATAGATACATGCACTACATTACTGAAGGCTCTTTCATTGCTCAATTACAAATTACTTATGACTCTCCTGAGATGGATATAAGAATTTTTGAAGATCAGAATGACTGAATCAACATAAACCTTTTGTCATGTGGGTGTTTGTTTTCTCCTTAGCCCAATATTCAATTGATGCACTATTAGATTGATTATATGGGATATTTCATTTTCATTTTGGTAGAATGTGTGTGTATATTTCCATGTAAAAATGCATTTTTAACATAATGAAGGTGATTAAACCTTGCTTTGATAGTCAAATGGTCTCTGTATTAAATATCTTGAATTTTCAATCCTCCTGTCTTTTCATCTGTCTTAAAATTTGCAGTGAAATAATATTGCTGGAGCAACACAGTGGGTATATCTATCATGTACGTTAGGGTGGACCTTATATAGGGCAAAACATTTATTCAAAACTTTTTTGTGATCACAACCCTTAAAATAATTTTAATTGGTGAAAAAACATTGCATATAAATTTGGAAACATTCTAATATTTTAAGCTAGCTCAACCAACATGAAATTTTAGTATTTTGTATATTATATAACTAAAATGAATACATATGAAAAACAAAATTTATTCAGCTGGGGTATTTTGGAAACGACTGCGGTGTTTGCTGACAACTTGTATAAGAAATTGAAACTGCTCTTCATTCTTTGTAAGATGATGTATTCTTGAATGAGAGCAAACGCTCTCTCCACAGAGTCCTTAACAACATTAATGGTTTTCATCTCTTTCGCTCGCTTATAATCTTCCAATTCACTCCAGGTCATTGGATTTTCCTTGAGAAAGTGCTGAGATAGATTAAATTTTGAACAAAGTGCGTGATCTTCTTGTGACAAAATTTTGTAGTCTTATCCTCAAAAGTTTTTAGATCAGCTTGAACTCTTTTAGGGGCCATTTCATCATTATCTGTACATCTTTTTGCATTCAGTGTGTGAATCATCTGAATCTTTGTTTGAGGCCAAGGTGTTGTCATCAAAAAAGGCCAGCACAACCAATTCTTCTGAAAGATACCATATAGATGGTTAGACATTTTGGCTGAGGCGACTTGTGCAATACCTGGATGTATTGATGAGTAACCCAGCAAATCTTAGAGGAATTGAAGGTCATTTGCAGTAGCACAGGGTGCACTAGGACAAGTGATCCAAGCTTTAATGTAGAGACATATTGCAAAAAGGCAGATATCTCTGAGACCCTTCTCGCAAGAAGATAGGTGGAACTGGCCACGAAACATTCCATACTTTCAGAGTATAAATGATTTTTGACATCCAACGGGCATGGTGCATGGCCACTGGAGTCCTAAAATGGATGTCTTTTGCTGGAACTACTCGTAGGAAGATGCTTGCCAGTTCCAGTAGTTCTCGGTAATCATGTCTCGGTTGAGCTTCAGAAAGCTATGAATTGATGAATAGCATAATCTCCTCTTCCGAGATATAAATTGGCATATAAAGGGATCAGTGAAACCATCTTAGAAATTTTGTTTGTCAAAACATTGCCACTTAGATGCAAATTGTTTGAAGGGGGACATTTCTGGTCCCCACGACTCTCCCATGCAATGCTTGAAAACCGCTGATGTTACAAGCTCATAAATATGATGACAGCAGGCAAAGTAAAGAGGGTTGTGCGGGAAGTTCTGTTCATCAAGAAACAAGTCCCATTGGTCTTCCTGTGTTCGAGCTAGTTGTCTCGAAACTCTTATCTTGAACCTTTTCTTCAATCCCCACTCTCTGAGTGCATTACAGACTTCAGTAGATTGAGCTTTTCCAGTTTGGGAAGGTAGTTTTGTCACTGTTAGTAATTGAGAAATACTGCTTCCTGAGACGAGAATTGGCAGACAATCAGAATATTGTTTTCCAGTAATACTGAGCAGCATTTTTCCATCCCAGTGCACTACAAGAGGAAATTCTGCCTGAAAATTTTCTTTGAGAAGGTGAAACATTGTCTCTCTATTTTTGATGAGAACGTTGTATTGTCTGTCGGTTGAGTGACAATTCTGTGACAACATGACCCGGGTAGATTTAAAAAAAAATTAGATGAAAAAATAATTTATCACAAAAACTAATGTTGAACAATGATACAAAACAGGTAAGGTATTACACCTTATTTTTATGATGTGCACTGAACGAGTTCATGCTTAACTGAAACACTCTCTGCGCTTCCCTTTTATAATCTGCATTCACTTACTTCCCATACTTGATCTTATTAGGACCAGTACTATTCTTGATGTGCAAATTATTAGGAAAGCCACTGATATAACTGAAATGATCATTAAATAAAATAGCAGAATGAGTTGTCTAACCAACTGACCTGCCCAGCTGCAGTATTTTCTTTTATTATGGAATGAGTGCTATGCTATTTGAGAACTGTAATTATGCATAGTTACTCCTTGCTTAACATCTAGTTGTGTTCTTGAAAAGTGTGACTTTAGGCAAAACAACATTAAGTGAATGAGGCTAGATTTCATGAACATGCTTTCACCAGAGAAAACCTATTTTAATTATGTAAATTCAACACCTTATGCATGTAAAAATATATATTATACATTGTAATAAACACCTGTGAAAAAAAGTTTAATAACTAAAATAACTAAACTGTTGCCTGTACTTACCAATGATTGGGGTGGGTGACATGAGTGAAAGATGGATGATGAGAGAGTCAGAAGACCCAGAGATTACCTCTCCCCACTCTTTGCTGGCTGGCCATAATTCAGTGCTCCCCTCTTCTCTGCTGAATGTGAAGTTGATTTTCTTCTCTCTTTGCAACAACAAAAAAAGAAACCACCCAGAATTTACTGCACACTTTTCCCTGAATGTCTTATAATAGCTCCAACTCCTCTGCACCCTTCAAGGCTTTGTTCTCTGTTTGGGTCATCAGCAAATTGTATGTTCCCATCTCATTTTGTATAGTGGAATGCTTGAGTCATCTGTTTCCTGGTTAACCTTCATCTGGTCATCATCTTTGTTAGCCATTTGTTCTCCTGGTAGTTGCAAATCTTCATTTGAGAATTCCTCTGTGTGTAATTCAAGCACTTCATCAGTATCCTCATTATCCAACTTGTCAGACCCTGCTTCTCTGGCCAGATTAGGATATCTTTAACATTTGGTACAACACCCTTAAAGTCATTTAGGTACTGGAGCCACAAGTTATGTAGTAATGAACTTTCCTCTGGTTTGACAAGTGCAGACTTACTGTATCTTTATTTTTTTTTCCTACTTTACAGTGACAAAAATACATCAGCTGTATTTAAAAAGAAATTAGATTGAAAAAAAACAACAACATAACATGGGGCAATTGTTAAATGAGAATCTACTGTATTATAGTTTTTGATAGTTTTTAAAGCTTGCATGTGTTCTCATGTTCAAAGATATTTAAAAAATTGCTGATTTATAAAGTTATTATTTCATATCACAATAAAGAGGATGTGAAAAATTAAGAGCTTTGAAATAAATTGGTTGGGCAAAAGAATCCAGATTTATTTGAGCATAGGTGGTACATTATTGTTATTTAATTGTGGTGTGTTTTTGTTTTAACTGAACAATAAATATAGAATTATAACAACATTACTTTTTTAATTACCTGTATTGACTATTTTGTTGTATGTTTACTTTAAAGTTTAATTAAAGGTGATAGTATTAATTAATTTAAGAATTATTTTGATGGTTATTTTTTTCCCTGTGTGAATGGGGCCTTTTATAACCCTTTTAATCACCTAGTTAAGCATCATGGCTATTAAACTAAGGTGATTTCCTTCCAGTGACAAAATCAACAAAAAGAAAAAAAAAAGAATTGTTCAAATTTAGAAAATAACTTGATAAAATATACAGTTTTCTTTATGTTAACATTTACTTGAAATCTGAACTTTCATTTAGGGATGTAATTTTTATAGTAGAAACAAAAATGTTTTGTTATTAGTATTTGTGAGAGTTGATTGCTACTTAAAACATTTCTGTATGGTCTCTTTGAATGCTTGCTTGAGGAAATTAGCATTAAAACCAGTTGAAGCTTTTGAGTATGTTGAAAAGTTTGAGATGATTAATTAAAAACCAAAACTTATTCAGAATTATTTGATTTGTTCCTAATTCACTCATTTCCTACTGCCTTACTTGTCCCCAAAAAGCTTCTAATGGAGAACTTAAGCATTTTAAAAAAGCAAATTCAATACAGTTATGTTGAGTTGTGCTTATCAAATGCTAAAAATTATTTTGTTTGTCTTTATTTGTGTAGAATTAGCAATATTATGAAGATGATATTTAAGTTATGGGTGATGATGCTGGGGAAGAAGGTTTTGTTACAAAGAAAATGTTGCATATCCCAGAGGCCAGCCATACATAAACAAACATTGCTTTTGAGGATCCCCAAAATTACCTAAATAAACAAGGTTGGAAATGCATTTTGTTTTTTTTAGATAAATACTTAATAAATGTGTAATTTGTATGCTAAATTTTATGTTTTGAAGAAACAGAAAGACTAGATTTTTTTGGTGAAGTAAGTTATTTAGTGTTCAGTCTTAAACATTCTCAAGGTAGAACAAACTTGAGACTTTGACATATGTGCATGCATGGATCTCAAATTAAAAAGGATGGTTAGCAATTAGAAATGTACAACACTAATCATGTAGTTTAATCTAATTTTAGTAATTTAGTAATACAGGTCAGCAGGAAGCCAATATGGCTTGTACAACATCTACAGGGTGGGGAACTTTCTATCAATGTGATTTTATGTTATGAATACATTTAAAACCATTGGTTAAAACATTTCTACAAAAAATAAGCATAATTTTTAAGGTGATATTTATTCTTTCACTAAAAATGCATCTGATATGTGTGTATGTGAATAAGTAGTCTAAATAGAATAATAGGTATGCAATTGTGTTATCTGAATATAATTTTTTTAATGATAAAAAAAATTTGTGTGCTGTGTTTTTAATCTGCATTGTTTTTGTCAGATTTTTGCTTAATCTCTCAGTAAGTGAATGTAAAAACTAATGAAAAAACTCCCAAAGGAGCAGTTGTAATATTTTAAAGACTTTGTTGGTTTTTTTTTAAAGAGGCATTGTCATATTTATTAGCCATTGTTTGATACACATGCACTGATAGTCATAATATAAAGCTGTCTTTCTTCATGGTAGATTACTATATAGCTACAGGATGTGGCAACAAGAAGAAAATAAAAACTCATTATTTTACCATTTCATCAAAGATCAGTAGTGTAAAAATATTTTGACCAGAAAGATGCTGATAGCAAGCAATGATGACTGGTTGATTTCTTGATAAATAATTTGAAAAATAACAAAATTCACAGTGAGATCTACTATTCTTTTTTTTTTTTTTTGAAGAAACTAAATGTCTAAACTAAGGCTTTGATAGATGTTGTGTGTAATGCTGCCTTTGGAGATGAGCCAAAACTGGTTTCTTTTACTTTTTTGAATAATTCCAATGATGTGGGTTTCCTCCAGACATTCCACTTTCTTCCTGCAGATGTGCATTCACAGGGTCCCTAGGCGGCATATTTGGCTGCTTTTGTGACCTAAAGTGTGCTTACAGAACCAAAAGAGAAAATTATTTTATACTGAATCGACATTTAACTTGGCAGCAATAAACTTTATTTTTTAACCCAAAAAAAGAAAACCGCCCTCCCAAAAAAAGGAGAAAAAATTATACAAACCAAAATATTTAAAATTCATCCGTATATTTTTCAATCTCAATTCACACAAAATATAACGAGTTAGACCAGTTCAAACAAAAATGTTAATACAATTTTGTTTAAACAGTAATTAGTATTGATAACTCAGTTTTTTCACTGTTTCCTGTTGCATTTACATGATTTCAGAAAATTTTTTTAAATAATGATATGTTTAAGGCATGTAAACTTGGCCCTGCGATCTGGGAATTGCTAGTGAGAAACAGGAAACTATTGGGGGTGTACCTCTGAGGCTGAGTGTATCCAGGCATGTTATAAGAGGAGAGTTGCAAGGAAACATGGAGCCTGCTTTTCATCAATACCCAACACTTTGCATGTGGGTGGCTCCAAAATTGGCTTGAGGAACCACCTAAAATCTTTCAATTGTTGATAATGAATGAATCTTCTTCATTGACAACAATAGACATACTAACATGCTATTTTCATTATTAACCATGTCTTATTCATATAAATCTTTAAAATTATAGTTACTTAACATATATATCTCTAGTGAATAGTATGAATATAATAACATTATAAATGTTAAAAAAATTTTCTTTTTTTAGCAATTTTATTTATTGGAAAACATTAAAGCTAGCAAGTAGTGGACAAATAAACCTATGTTTTAACAGATAAAGCTGGTAACTGTAGCTAAATTTAGAGCAAACACTCATGGATATCCTGAAAACTCCTCTTGATAAATCAGGGTAGCAAAATGGAAGATGTAGCATTAGTAGTGCTGTTAAAAACATCCGGAATTAAAGATTTACTCATTATGTGCAAAACGAAGATGAAACATTTTCATACAGACTGAAGTACAAGGAGTGATTCATTGGCTGGTGTTGTGTGACATCCTGCCAGTGGAAACTCTTATCACTATGAATAAGTACATTAAGCTGCTACATTAACTATTTCTTACTTCTCTATTAATGGTTACTAGAGATAAAAATACTGTAAATAGGAAAATGTAATATTTTATAATATATCTTACCTATCTTGAAATGTATATAAATCTTTGAATGTTATTAAACAAATCCTGTAATTATGAATACTAAGAGGACCATTGTAACCTTAACTTTGGTTATGATGCTTTTTAATTTAGAAGAGTTGGTCATTTGGGTAATAATTTTTGTCTGTGAATAAATGGTTATTAATAAACCCTTAAGTTAAAACCTTGCAATTGTGCATTACAAATCATAAGTTAGGAAAATGAAACTATGAAGATAGAGCATATAATTTTTTGGAGTAATCGTAAAAAAAATAAACATTTTTTGCTTCATCATTAAACAGGACCATGTTTGTCATGCTTTATGTTATAGTGATGAATTTTGTTTAAGTTAAAGGGCTTATTTTTTAAATTAACTACTGAGAGAGAATTAACATAAATTTGCTTAGAAGTACATTATGAAAAGGCTTTTTTACTGTTCATGTACAGTAACTGACACAAATTATGGAACAAATTATAAGTCTCTTTAAAAACAATTTATTTGCCTAATAGAAAAGATGATGGTAATGTGTAAATGATAATTACATACACAAGGACTGATATATATATATATATTATTATATATATTAAATAAGAAAAAAAACAGTTACATTGGACTTAATAAAAGAAAACAAATATTTTTAATGCAGTTTTTTTTTCTATCACTAGGTGTAGGACGAATTATGGACACAAAAATATAGTGACATTTAACCTGTTAAAAGTATGTGTAAGCTTTTGTTTGATGTATTATTTATACATTCTAAATAATAATAATTGACTGATAACCATCTGAGCCAACAACATAAGTAATGAAATGAATAAATGCAAAACAACATGTTCTTTATGCAAGGACTAAGTGAAAAATGTTACTTCAATAAATGGTTTTAAATATGATTGATGCACAGAGATGTCAGGTTTCAAAGGATATGATTTCAAAACTTAAGAAATATCAGAAAGGTTTAAGTAAAAACAAGGAAGGCAGAAAGACGTGAGGCTTGTGTCACAGAAGAGAAAACAGTCAGGAATGTATAAGGGAGCCCAAATGATGCTGAAGAAGAATGGTTTCAATGGAAGGGTGGCAGTAAAGATGCCATTGTTAGATGAGGAAGCAAGATAGAACAATATGGGGAATAAATTATAAGAATCAGAGTGTTAAAGACTGGAATAAATGCATGAAATAAGTCAAAATTTGAATTAATTTGGTGCTAGAGAGCAAGTCTGCTTGAAGATAAAGATGAGTTAGTAAAAGGTACTACAAGTTTTTGGTGTATGTCCACTTGTATGGGGTTAGCTAACTGGTTACACTTTGAGGAATTAATACTAAAAAGTGCAGGCAGATTCTTATCCATTATGTCATACACTTTGGTCGTAATTTAATGAGTCCAGGTTTTCTATTTCCACAAGACAATAACTCCAAACAGTCAACCATTTGGTAGAGTTTACTTGGGGTCAGTAAACCAAAGAAATTTTGTAATGGCTTCCTTGGTCATCAAATACACAGTTCTGATATGAATATCATTGAGTGTGTGCTAAACTATGGATTTTGAAAAGGTTATTAAAAGAAAAAAAGGCTTCAAAATGTCTTCGTAACCTTTACAAGATATTTAGATATGTACTCTTTATTCAAAAATTATTCAAGAGTACACAATCATGAACTTTGTAAAGCAAAAGGGGTGCCTCACAATATTAGCTTTCTCCCCCCTTATACCCAATCCTAATGGTTCTGAATATGGAATACTATCAAAAAACAAAATCAAATTTCCTATGAGGGAGGCAGAGTTAGAAAGTTACGGTTGACTGCACATGCTTGATGAAGAAATTACTGCAGCATGATCACAATCATGACATAAATGTAGCTCTTTCTGTCTCATTGTTTTCTCTTTATTTACACAGTCACTTCAGTCATGTGACTTTTAACCCATTTAAATGTTCTACCTTCATATGAAATTATTTATAAAATACTTATTTTTCATTTTTAATAACTTTTCATAATTTATCCTTGATATATTTCTCAGATCAAAGCAGAAGTTGCACTTTCTGATTAGCTGTTTTTTGCCTAAATATTTAATGGATAAATATAAATATAATGATACCTTTAAAATATATAAATATTATTTTAACTAAAAAGTTTTCAATGTTGAGAAGAATGCTAATGCAATTTTTTCAAAATTTGCTTCAGCTAAACTTAAAAAGGTTGATACAATTAATGCCATTAGTTAGTGGTTCACTAATTAACCAGCTAATGATGAATTGAGAAAATTTTAGCATGTTCACATTCCAGTACAAGAGGTCACGATCATTTTGGCAATATTTTTAAATTATAGATTGTATAACACATGTATAAAATTTTTTTTTCTTATGTTAAACCTACTCAATATTTGCCTGTGGTTTTAGTATGCAAGTGGAATGAGCCAGAAAAAGAAGAAAATGGTAGACAAGTTCATGCACATGAGAAGTTATTCATGCAGAAGAATGAATACATAAATTAAACAAGTGTTGCTTTGGTTGAAACATGATATGCATATTATTTTCACATTGCTATAAGATATATCCAAGGAAAATTAAAATTTTTTAGACCTGTATTCCTTTTATGTCATATATTTTTAAATAAAATATCTGGACTGTCAGAAGGTATTTCTGTTATTTTAACTTTAAATGTTATTTCTAAAAAGCTTAAATTTTTCTGTAAATTATAATATTCGTGTATATGTTCTAGTATACAACAAATGCATAAAAAACACAAATGAGGCCTAACTCAGAGAGTACGCACATCTTTGGTATTAAACTTAGTAAATTGGATTTTGCTTTATTTATTGGAAATTGGAAAAAAATTATAAGATAAGCAACAATATATGTTAGCTATTTTCAAATTTAGTCTGTTTAAATAGAAAGTAATGAAAATAAAGAAAGAAGAAATCAAAACACTACAGAATTATTTTGAAAATTAAACTCTTACTGACAATTTTTTATGTATGAATTATTGACATTTAACTAGGCAGTTTTTTCTGAATTATGATTTTACTTTATTCTTTATACCATCAGAATTTCTTAATTTCCCACTCATTAAAAAAAAAAAAAAAAAACTATGTAAGATTTTAAAAAATGACCGAAAACTAACTTTGGATTATATTATTTTAATTTAAATGTAAGATTTAGCATTTCTAAAAACTAGTGTTTTAGTATAAATAATCTGTAAGTGCCATCATTAATTATTTAAAATGAAAGTTCACATAATGCTACATACTAATTTTCTTGATATTTAATATTGTAATAAATAACAAAATTTGTATTACTGAAATACAGTTTTAAGTATTATAGCTGATTACATAAAATTTTTCAGTCTAAGGAATAAAGAAAGATGTAGATTTTACTTTGTATTACTGGAGATATCCATGAAAAGAATTGATTTCTAGCATCACTGGTTATGAAAATGACTAAGCTTAGAGTTCTACTTGTACAGCACATGAAAGCATAATATAAAATCTTTTAATTTAGTGATTACCTAACTCAGCTCCTTTTGAGGTTCCCAATATCTATTTTATAGAAGTCTTGTGTTCTCTGTATTTCTGGGGATTGCTTAACCCTATTCAAACTGAATTTGATTACACTTTCTATATTTATTAATACTACAACACTTTCCAACTTACAGTGAGATAATTATTCATAAAAAGCTGCTACTTGCTCAGATAGACCAGCTGACCAGTTAAATCAAAACTAAATCTTTATTTGAACCATATTTATTTCCTTAGCTTTGAAGTACAGTCCACATGAACATAATTAATTCTCCCCAGTAAATGTTTATCAAGCTGTATTTTGGATATTGGCACATAGGCATAATAGTAATTGTTCTTAAATTGTTTATCTCCTGATGGATGTTAAACCAGCATTTGCTTAGAAAGATGCTACCAGCATTCTTCTGCAACTCACATTTTGATCAGTTTGACTGATATCTTCATAGTATAGTACAGATAGAAAATAGCAATAGCTTAAAGATAAATGTTGGGTTTGATATTAGATTACATTTGAAAATTTTATTGTTGTGGCCATTAAATTAATGTAAATTATTGTTTTAATGAACTTTTCCCCACACACACACACACACATCTCTCTCTCTTTGTGTGTGTGTGTGTTCATTCAATAGAATCTAGGAGTTAAAATGGAAAAAAAAAGAAGTTAAATTGTTTAATTCATTACATATTAAAGCACTGGGTTTAATTATGGGCTTAGTGATTTTCCAGGCCATGACTGAGTAGGTGAAACTGTGATTCTATTTGTATTGCATGGTAGTGTGAACTGGGCACCATTTTCTATTTTAAAGAACTGCTATCTTTTCTGATAGATGACTGTTGACATAGACAGGAAGACAGACAGACATCCATCTCTCTCAGAGAATGTTTTTTAGAAGTTATTGTTCCTTCACAAACCACCAAGTATGGCTATCTAGTAGCCCAAATAGCACCTACATTATTATAAAGACAGATAGTCGCATTTTGTTGTGTTTTGTAGATGATGGAATTGCATCCATGTGGAGCCACTGAATGAGAAAATCTAGACTCATAAAAAAGGGTGGGCATTCCAATAGGCAGAAGGATGTAGTAGCATTTGTGTAGCTCATTGCAGCCCATGGTGGTGAAGACTGGTCTGCTTCTCATAACTTTTCCATTGTGCCCCATGCTGTGGAGATAATGTCTGACGGTTCTTGTGGACACCTGCATATGTTTTGCCACATTTGCAGCCAATTATTGAGGTTCAATTTCCATGCTCTCCTTCAAAGTATGAACTTTCTTCCATTGACTTTGATAGCTTTTCTTGACCCAGACAGTCACTTTCTTTACAGTCAACATTGGAGTATCTAGTACCTTGGAGATTGCTTCTACCAACATCCCACTGGCACACTAAACTCCTCCTTTCAAAGTTCATCAGTTTCTGGCGTTCATTTGCTTAAGTCAGGTCTATATATTCATCTGTTTCATTTTAAAAAGTTCATGAACTGTCATCATTTGAAATTTTTGGAACGTCTGGCAGATAGGAGAGGCTACAAAAATAATCATACAGAGAAATAAATAAAAAGCACAGTTGAGAGAAAACTCTGACAAGATTATCAGATCAAAATATGACCCTTGAAGCTAATGTTGATTCAGAACATGTGAATTTATCAAAAAATTTATTCATCAAAAACTTTTGTTTTCTGATAAATTAGTGACATAATTCAAGGCTGTTTATGCTTCAAAACATTAACTTTTCACTAATTGTATAACCAGTATTAACCACTTGTATTTGTTAGGGAAACAAACAAATATTATTTGTGGAAAATATGTTAATAAATTAAAAAATTTTAAGTCATTATCAAGTATACATTTTCTTATCAAAAAAGATGGTGAGTAAATATATATAATTTGTTGTTAACATCAGGAAAGACCTAGTATTAGTGACTATCTTGACTGATTTCTTTGAGGCGATGAGCATATGGTGGCCATAGAATATCACAATTGCACGTGAAGTTTCATGCATGAAACTACTTAATCTGGCAGTGATCACCAAGAAATGTAATTCCTTCATAAATTTAATCTGAAAAATGCATCCTGCAAAAATGCTAATTATGTCATTGTATCCTTTTCTAAACTGGCAAGCTATATAATGTCATCCACACATCAAGATTGAAGCTTAAATGTCAAATAATGTAGAACTAATCATATACTACAGAAATGTGAAATCATTATGAGAAATGAAGGTAGGTACAGCTTTTCCTAGAACAAAGCTGACTACTGTTTTCAGTGTAGGAAAGACAATGAATTATATCCCAAGTGTAATTTGAAGAAACAAGTTCCTCTACTGCACTTGATAGTTTAACTATTAAAATTATGTATACCTAATGATATTCATGTAGACATGGTAAAAAAATGAATAAAATTAAAAAAAAACAAGTTATTTACAAAATATATGATCAATTAAAACAAAACCTTTAGACATCGTATTTTTTTTATTTCTAGAAAACAGTTTTAGTTTTACCTCAAACTATTATGCTGAAAAATGAATTGGAAATTGGAGGTCAAAATTCTAGATGGCTTGATGTTTGTGTAATGTGATATAAAGGTTATTTTTTTTTTTTAAGTTTGATAAACCATATAGTTCATCATGCATGGTAGTAAGTCTATAAGTAAAGTGAATTTTGGTATTTTGAGCAGATACTCGAAAACCATTGCATCACATTTAACAATCTTCTTAGGTATCAATACATTTTTGCCACTTGTAGTTAAGTATGCAGACTTCATCTGACTTCTTCACTTAGTGGTATAGCAACACTGCCTGCATAATATTGTCATTAGTTAAGTTATTTTTCTTGAAAATGACTCTTAGGGCAAAAAAAAAATGCTTAAAGGTCTGATAGTACAAGGTCAGAGTTCAAATTTAAAATGCTGAACACATTTAATCATCATGTAATCTGATTAGGATGGAACTGCATTTCCTTGTTCATTCTTTGTTTGCTATGTACTGCTAGTTTTTGCTGGCACAGAAAACTGGTTACAGATAGTTTTCCTGATAGTTTACAACTATAGGTCTTTTACTTTAAAATAAAAGATCATGGTTATGAGCACCCTTTTGACACTATGCTGACTTTTGAACTTCTTAGGTAGGGATGTTGCAAGCAGGTTCTGGTATAAGTTGGCTTTGTATTTATGTGAGTGGCTTAGACTCAACTCTATGGAAATCATTGCATTTTTGTTAAGAGTAGACAAATAGTTTCTGCTTGTCTTTAGTATTGTCTGTTGTCACTGAAACTGGTTAGTCAATGCATAGTTCATCAGTTACACTAATGGTGGTATGCTTCTGAATATTACATTACATGCACACATTTTTTAATGGCACATTGTTTGTTATCATATTGTGTACACACATCAACAAGGTTCACTTGGATTTCTTCCATCTACGAAAACATGACAAAATAACACAAACCTGGCTTTGCTGTCACCAACCCACATGTCTGCATAACTAGAACATACTTTATCTATGACTTACTCGTATACATGTTAGACATTTTGTACACATTTCTCAAATTAGTCGAAGCAATATAATTTTTTTCTTCTTAGCACTTCTGCTGTTTAAAGAATTTATAATTATATCTATTTTCACTTGGCATATCTCCAGTAAGAATGAATCTTTAGTTATAATTAACAATAAAAACCGTGTTATCAATAATAGTAGCATCAGCTGGAATAGTTTTGGCTAAAACTGAAACAATAATTGAATGCAGTTACCACAAACAAAAAAAATGTATTTTTATTTTACAGAGACTCATCACAAGTAAATAAACTGTATAAATGAAATTAATATATCACTTGATATACTGGTAAAGTTTCTATCTTTATCCAGTGAGACCTTAAATATGATCAGTGCTACAAACAACAGTTTTTTGAGAAATGCTCAAGTTTGTTGCATATTTTAGACATTCTGATTTTCTCCAATGATCTGAAATAATTTTAGTTCATTGCGAATTGTGGAATAGTGAAAATTGTTTGAAAAACTTGAAATTGTGATTTGAATTTTCAATACCAATAGATACTAATTAATTCAATATGTAGCCTTCATTTTCATAGTAATGATAGTAAAACAGTTATTTTGACAACTATCACTGAGAAAATCTTGAGTTAATTTACCACCCAGAAATCTTTAAACTCTGTAAACATCTGTTAGATAATGTGCTGGTCAACACTCACAACTATTCCTTGCTAGGACTGGTGAAAGTAGCATTACTGGTAGTTTTATCTGGGAAGAGTTCTATAACTAAAACTGATTGGATTATATGGAAGTTGTTGCATTCTTCTAAGTACCAACTTTTGTGATCTCTTTAAAAGGCAAACAAATTTTTCAGTTAGTTCAATTAATATGTAGTTAGATTTTGAATATTATGGTCTACTGCATGTGCCATGATTGACTGTCTCTATTCAGTATTAAATTCTAGCATGGAATATGAATTATTACACTGGATGGATACATCTTGTAGTAGCCTGTTTGGGGACTTTCAGTGGTTCCGGAAAGTCACTTAGTTTTTTTGTAAGGCAGCAAGAGAATGGTGGAAGTTGCTAACTATTTCTCAATTAATATAAAAACCATCTTCATGCTTGTTGGCTAAATGTCATTATCAATGGATACAACAAGATATGATGGTAATCCAGTTTCGAAAAATGTAGCAAAAATGTTATCAGCATTATTTCTAAGTGCCAAACATTTTATCTAGCAGTACTTCAAATTTCCTCAAACTAGCTAAAATTTGCTCACTTACATGGTTGGTCAGTTGTATGTGATTTTGAAAGTAACCACATTTAGGGTGGCTTTGTGCCTTTCAAGGTCAGGTGCTAGCCAATGACTGGTTATACTATGAAATGGTGTCCCAGCAACACTAGCTATCCAAATGTCTATTATCAATGCTATTCTTAGCTTTTCTTTTTTTTTGTATTATCTTTTGAAGATTTTGGAAAAAGCATGTACATACCTGGTATCAATGAGGTATATTATATAGCTATGAGGTAATGATCAAATGATTGAGAAGCTTTTTAAATCCAGTGTTTGCAACAATTGAATAAGGTTGTAACATAGTGGCATTTATCATCTTTTTGGTGTATGGTTGTGGCTCAATGATCTTTGAGGTCTCAGTTTTTTTTTCTTGCTAAGGGTTATCTGCATAGTCATTCATTTACTACATCCTGGCTTGGGTTCTTCAAGTTTCTGTTTTTGCAGCAACAGGGGTTTTCTTTCTTATAAAGCATTCCTGCTTTGCATTTGATAGCATGTTTCACCTTTAAATAGTTTATCATACTGGTAGTTGTAAATATCTATGCAGTTTTTCCATGTCAAGTGATTTGATTGGAAAGCTTACATTTCTACCTTTGCTGGAATCTTTCTGAATCACAAAATAATTCCATACAAAGTTTTTTGAAGACATCTCTATCATTGAAATATTTGTCTAGGTATATATCTGGAAATGGACTGTCAGTGGTTAGTATGCTAATGCATCTAAAAAAAACTTACCATCCCCAATATTAATTTTTTTTTTAACTGCTGTGGTTAACAACTCCAGTTACATTTTTAAAAAAAATGGAGAAACTACCTGATTCTTATCACATTACATTCCCAACAATCACCCTTATACAGCACATGGTATCTGGTTTAGGTATTATTCATGAAAGAAACAGTGGCAGCTTCATCACTCAACTTGTTAATGTTTTAAAGGACGATTATTTCAATTAGCAGTTTTTGATAAGTCAACACAAATAATATTACTAAGAATGAATATTTAAGAAAAAAACAAAAAAAAAATGTGGAGTAGCTTTATGTATCATGAAAATCAGAAATCCACTATCTCAAAATATTAGAATATTTCATAGATCAATAAAAAAAAAAGGATTTATAATATAGAAATGTCGAACTTTTGAAAAGTATGTTCATTTATGCACTTAACTCTTAGTTGGGGCTCCTTTTGCATGAATTAATCACTGTATCAATGCGTGTGGCCTGGAGGTGATCAGCCTGTGGCACTGCTGAGGTGTTATGGAAGCCCAGGTTACTTTGATAGTGGCCTTCAGCTGTCTGCATTGTTGGGTCTGGTGTCTCTCATCTTCCACTTGACAGTGCCCCATAGATTCTATATGGGGTTCAGGTCAGGCAAGTTGGCTGGCCAATCAAACACAGTAATACTATGGTTAGAAAACCAGTTACTAGTAGTTTTGGCACTGTGGGCAGGTGGCAAGTCCTGCTGGAAAAGGAAATCAGCAACTCCATAAAGCTTGTCTGCAGACGGAAGCATGAAGTGCTCTAAAATCTCCTGGCAGATGGCTGCATTGACTTTGGACTTGATAAAACACAGTAGACCAACACCAACAGATGACATGGCATTCCAAATCATTACAGACTGTGGGACCTTGATTTCCAAATGAAATGCAAAATTTACTTTCATCTGAAAAGAGGACTACTTTGGACCACTGAGCAACAGTCCAGTTCTTTTTCTACTTAGCCCAGGTAAGCCGTTTCTGACATTGTCTCTGGTTCAGGAGTGGCTTGATACTAGGAATGGGACACTTGTAGCCCATTTCCTGGATACGCCTGTGTGTGGTGGCTCTTGATACACTGACTCCAGCCTCAGTCCACTCCTTGTGAAGCTTCCCCAAGTTCTTGAATCGGCTTTGCTTGACAATCCTCTCAAGGCTGTGGTCATCCCTCTTGCTTGTGCACCTTTTCCTATCACACTTTTCCCTTCCAGTCAACTTTCCATGAATATGCTTTGATACAGCACTCTGCGAACAGCCAGCCCTTTCAGCAACGACCTGTGGCTTACCCTCCTTGTGGAGGATGTCATTGAGTGTCTTCTGGACAACTGTCAAGTCAGCAGTCTTCCCCATGATTGTGGTTGTGTGTACTGAACCAGACTGAGAGATTCATGGTATTTATACTGCATAAATAGTGGTTTACTCAAACTTGAAATGGAATATTCTAATATTTTGAGATACAATTTTTCAATTTTTTTTTTAGTTGTAGGCCGTAATTATCAAAATTAAAATTAAAAAATGCTTGAAACATTTTAGTTTACATGTAATGAGTCTAGAATATATATAATTTTCACTTTCTGAAATAACTGACAAAAAATATTGAACTTTTCCACGATATTCTAATTTTTTGAGATGCACCTGTATATATACAACTTCACATAATACAAGAGAATCTAATAATAATGCAGCACAATATATAAGGCAGTCCATGCAATGATCATCTCTGATTTCAACCATCTTTTAAATATTTCAAAAAATTTATGCATCTTTGGGTTTTCTTTTTCACATTAAAGTTAGTCTACTTTTGCATCCTGTTAATAAAATTCTTAGATTTTTAGCTGTATTTGAAAAACTGGTAATTTTAAAGCTAATGATTTTTCATTTTAAACATTTCATCATTTCTTGTATCTATTTAATTTTTTAAAATTAAAATGTTAGTTTTATTTGAAATGTACTGAAATCAATTTTTAAAAATTTACTTTTTTATTTATATGCATCACTTTGACTTTCCCTAACAAAGCATGTTACGTGAATGTGGAATAAAAAAGTTTGAAACCGCTGTGTTATATCAGACTGCTTTGGAATATTGTAGGTCTACTGAAGATGACAGGGGGTGGATTAGTAAATTTGATGATATATTGTGGGGAGAAAATCATTAGTATCACAATGGCTGTTGTGTTCTAAGTAGGACCTGTGATATTTTTGCATTTTTAAGTTTAAGAAAACTTTTCCAAACTTGCTAATTGTATACTTGACTGCACTCTTAGCACTTTCAGCTACTATTACTACTACTTCACTGTACTTTTTACTTCTTTAAACTTGTACAAAAAATACACCACTTATGTTGCTTGCTTATATTATGTACCTAACTGATAAAGAAACTAATTTCATGTCATCTTTGTCCAGGGTTATTACCTTAAAAAATTTGTTGTTGATTAAAATTTGTATGTACATAAAGTCATTCAGAGAAATTTTTCTCTCCCTGTGAATCACATGAAAGAAAGCTAGGCACAACAATAATATTGTTTGAACCGAAGATGTCTAGAATGTTGTGTGACCTACCTGATTTGATTTTGGTTTTTTTAAAAAATTTTTTGCAAGCATTTTGACATCTTAACATTGCTTTGTAAGCAGCACCTACAGCATCAGCATCAGCTCTAGAGAAAATTAGTTTATTTGAAGTACCTATCACTGAAATCTGATTTTAGCCAGAACATTTCCTGGGTATTGGCACATAAGTGCAAACATAAAACAAAATCATTGAAGAATCCACTGACTTCATAAAAGTATCCAACAGTAGATACCTTTTTTGTCCCCCAAAAATGTGAGGCCATGTTTGCATCTGTCTGAGCCTCTATAGATAATAGACATGGAAGCAGCTCATGGAAATATTTTATTTTAGCTACATCGTACCACCAGGCATGGGTGATGCCCTTAGTCATATGCTATTTAATTAAATTATTTTGGTGGAAGTGTTAGTCTATATTGCCAATGCCCTTAGGTACAAAGATGATATTCTAAATGATCTTGTCATCTTTATTGCAGCTAATAGACCAGATATCATCTGTATCATGAAAATGTAACAATTATATCAGTTATACCAGGTGTCAAACATACAGCCTGCCAAAGTCATTCGTCTGGCCCACAGAGAGGCTGACGGCAACTGCCCCTCCTAAACTTTTATTTACACCCTCTCTGTATAGACAATAGCACACACAGCATAAGAGACACATTTTTAGCACTCAATTGCACTGAATTATTAAAAACAAAAATTGGATCTCATCCTTTATAGCACCTGCCAATGTTAACGGTAGATGATCTGGCATATGGAAGACCAATTGTGTTGAAGCAGTTGGCGAGACAAACAAGTTGACTGAAATAAAAAAAATACACACACACACACACACTAACTAACTAATGAACTAACTATAACCAAATAAAGAGAAAAAAGGACTGATGTTTCAAGGAAGTACAATTATAGTATTCAGTTAAAAGCACAATAAGATAAATCTTCACCCAACAATAGAACAAATAATAAGAAAAAAGATGAATTATATAAAATACAAATATTAAAGCCCAGTATAATAAAATATAGCTATTGTATAGAGAACTAAACTAACTCACATTATATCAAATCAAACTACATAAGTGGAAATTGGTTTCACGCTCATTGCCCAAAACTAAGTAACACCTTTAATGGTGTCCCACACCACATTATATCCAATGAAAATAATATCTGCAGGCTGATCAAGCTATTGACTGAATCCACTTTTCAAACTGCGACAAGTACAAAATACCCAGAGGAACTTGACCTTGTAGTTTCAATTTCCTAGTTGACGACACAAGTGACTGAGATACCAACAACCAACAGACAGCAGCAGCAAGTGAGCCAATAGAGTGTCAAAGAGGAATCATACTTATTGACCACTCACCTAAAAAATGTGATAGTATCAGTCACCTACTGCTGTGTATCTGTAATTGAATTTTAATTGAAGGGTATTTTTGAACTTAATATTAAGGACCCATAATTATGTTGTCAAAGAAAAGAAAAAATAGACAAAGAAAGCCATGTGATTCAAGAAAAGTGAGAAATTCATGTTTCTCTGTGTAAGTGAATGCAATGCCAACCTGCTTGATTTGTACACACAGCACAAGTTTCTGTTGTCAAAGTGTGCAATGCTCAGAGCCACTATAACACTAATCATGCTGTAAAGTACATTAACTATACTGAGAAGTTATGCGAGGACAATGTTACTAAATTAGAAAAATTGTTGAAAAAGCTACAGTCAGTATTTAAATATTCTCATACAGTAAATGATGCTGCAGTTAAGGCAAGTTATGATTGCTCATGAAATAGCTGTCATCTAAGCCATTTTGGGGAGGGAACCTTTTGAAAAAATGCATGTTGATGACTGCAGAAATAATGTGTCCAGATAAACGCCAAGCTTTTGCAAATGTAAGCCTTTCATGAAACACAGTCACAGAGAGAATTACTGATTTATTAGAGAACCTCAACAGTCAAGTCCATTGTTGTAATTTCAGTTGCAATTGATGAAAGTACAGATATAACTGATGTGGTACAGCTTGCAATTTTCATTTGAGGTATTGATACAAGTATGCACATAACAGAAGAGTTTGTGGAAATGGTTTCAATGAAAAAAAACAATGACACTGTTGTTCCATCATGCAGTGCTGCAGTCGGTAGCAGATGCATTTTGGTTGTTTACAAATCTCACATGAGTCATACTGCTCATTTTTTAAAATTATTCCATAGTAAGGGCCAATACAGTGCTTTATTACATACAATGTCTATGTTTATTAATTATTATTGGGATGGATTATGCTTCATAACACAAATTATGATATCCATTAACTGGAAATATTGTTTATCTGGAACACTTCCTAGTCATCACTATTCAGGATAAAGAGGTTGTACTGAAAAGCATTCTTAAACAGTGTACCATTGCACAGTATTTCTGCATTACTGTATAAAACAAGCGAACAGAACATGGAATATTGATATGTAACTAATCTTGATTTTCAGAAATGCAGAAAAGAAATTAGAGAAGTACATACTGAACACTCATTTTGAGTTTCTACTATCATCTAGAAATATGAAGCTTCTGTAGTCTTGGGAAATGCAACTTTCCTGTTGTAATTTTTGATGTATTAATTCTGCATAATTATATTCATTTAGCAAGTAATTTTTTTAACAGTGACAAAGGCAAGAGGAATGTTTTGTTTTCCCAGACTTGAAAAATAGTATATCTATTAGAACCTTGTATGAATTGTATAGATTAGTCTTAAATAATAAACAATTTTGTTTATTAAGATACTCTGAGACTGACAGTACATTTTTTAAAATAATTTCTCCTTATTTACTTAAAGAAACAATTAATTGTTACTGCATTTTATGATAATAATTAATCGGTCTATAAATTGAAATAACAGAACTATTGATTTGGTGCATGATGTTTAAACAGAAAATAATTTATTCTTACATCCTTTGCATAGCTTAATTTTATAAAAACAAATCTTTTATTGTCAATATAATTAATTAAAAATAGAAGAAATAACCATTCCCATTTTTCTGAAAACAATATTGATTGTATACTAATAGGGCCAATGTGGAGTAATTTTCTATATCTTGTTTTTAACCCTTAAAACGCGCAATCCCTATCCATGATGTTGGTATCTTAAGTAGTTGAAGTAGCTGGGCTCATATTTCTCATGAAAATGTTTTTAAAAATTGTTTTATAAAGGTACTCATTTTTTTGGCTTTTTTATGTCAGCTTGATTATTTCTGGAATGATGGATGTTGATCTTTGGTCTCAGTTTTCTTGTTGAAATCCTAGTCCTTCCTACTAAGATCTGTTTCTCTACCTCTACACACCTGAGCAAGAGGTGCACTGAATCTATGTACTCAAACATTTTGGTCCTCAGCTGCTATTTGTTTTTTTATTCATATGTATCTTGCAGATTTTGATATAGAAATGGCTTTGTGACCATAGCATTTTTTTAAAGTGGATGTTTAGTGATATGGATAAAAACTGGAATGATTCCTGAACTGTTAAAAACATTCTGATCTCAACAAAACTAATTACATTGGAGTCTTTGAGGGTTACAATGAGAAATCACTGATGTTTTAAAAAGTGGTAAGACAGAGGCTGACACACCTTGGAATCAAGTGATGCCCCCCTACATATACTAATTATGTTATATAGTTTAGATCAAAACATTCTTAATGAAATATTGGATTTTTATGTTTAATTTACATCTTTACAACATATTTCAAGAAAAATCCTTGAATGTTTTTTGGTGGTGATGAATCCATTCCCAGTTATATGGATTTAAACGGTTCTTTTCCCCCATTGGTTGGGAGTTTACAGTAAATAAGATATCCAGTTGTGAATTTTCCTCAGAGGGAAAACCTCGATCACAATAGGTAAATTATTGAATTTAATTGTCAAATTTTGCTAAGCTCTGGAAGGTGCACAGATTTTTAATTAACATATTTAATACTGTAATCCCTAAATTGTTCAATGAAATGTTAATTTTGGTATCTAAAGTGTTAAAATTACATAATGCTTTGAACGTGTAGATACAATCCATTATTTTTATTTTGGTTTATAAAGGTATGGAGAGCTCAGTGCTTATCAGAAATAAGGAATTTTATTTAAAACTGTAGAATAGTTTGGGACTTGTTAACTTTCTGTTCTGTTTAAATGATAATTATTATAGCCACATAAAGTATGTAGCAGCCATTAAAATTCATTTTGGTAAGACTCTAGTAAAAAATTCTTTAAATCACTTAGGAGCCATCCATATATTGTGTAATAAAAAAAAAAAGGTCATCTCAGACCCCTTCTTTCATGGCGATCATCTGTCTAAAGGCCTTTGATAGGGCCCATTTGCCATACAGTATTTTACTCATTTCACAAAAACTGTCAGCAAAATTTCACAAAATTTTTTGTATACACTAGTATCAACTCTTCCTTATGTTGCTTTAACAGGTTTAATACTGGGCACTAAAAGGATAAAAAAATGATTTCTTTTATTGAAGCCATACATCCGCTGTTACCTATGTCAATGGAAATTCTTTCTTCTTTCTCTGGCTTTATGGGAATTCCATTATCTTGGTGCTATGGAATCACTCCTGCAAATCAAGTAGGGCTAAAGCTGAATTGCATGTTCAATTGAAAGGATCTTGGTGGACTGGACACCATTGTAGTATTGTGATGATAATTTGCTTTCTGGGTTAGAGAGTACAACCAACATACGTTGTAAATTTATGTAAAAAGTTGGCCACAAACTGTCAGATGAAAATTTTCTAAACTCATTATCCAATTTCAGGTTTCTCATTGCTAAGCACCAAATCAGATTACTATAGTTTTCATCAATAGATATGTTTTTGGAACCTCTGCTCACTTTCCTAATTTGATGAACTATAAAGGAACAGGCAGGATTGGTCAAATTCTCTTCAAATTTGTGCACCATGGTCAAAAACATATCTGGTTATTGTAGTGCATAATCTGCCTAATGTCAACTTCAATCAATTCCTCTGTTAGATACTTAAAATCTAGCAAGTCCAAGCCAGGTTTGTCATAACTGGTGAACAAACACTGGGTGGTTGTCACTGATCATCTGATTCCAGACTTCTGCCAGAGTTTCACCAGCTTTCTGAACTATCAGTTTTTTCTAGATTTTTAACATTTTTCCAAAACACTCCAGATGAAATCAGTGCTGGTAAAGAAAAATAAGTCTGCTGAAGTCATGGCTCAATGGCTATTCAGAGGCATGGGTAGCCACAAATACCATGTCTAAATTGTAATTTTTGAAATGTTTGGCCCAAGCAAACAGTGCCTTTGGGTACATTGGATTTTTGTTTGGCCCACCATAAAAAATTATAAACAATAATGGTTTAAGCACACCATTGGAAACTTTTGCAAGTAAAGCCATTGTGCCACTGTCATGCTTCTCTGAGCACATAGCTATGTAGTTTGGGCTTAAATACTTCAGGAGCAGTGTTGTAGACTGATGAAATGAGCTTATTATGTTATTCAGTTGTGATCCAGTAGTAAATTCTGTTCTGCAGGTGCATCACAACTCTTGCCTGCTTGTTGGCAGCTGAAAGACCAAGAGATATGCAAACTTTGTTGTCTTGACTTAGGGAAAAAGAAAAAAACAAACTACTTTCATTCCTTATTGCAACAGTGTTTTAAATATTTGACAGTTGTCATTGTGAAGTTTCCAATTTAAGTTCTCTCATTGCATGAGTTCGTTCTGAAGGCAGTTCGGTTTCACTGATTTCATGATGTTTATTTGTGGAAAAATGTGAAGATACAAGATTTTGCAGTTAGTCTCAAAATTGAAGTCTCTCTTCAGTTTTATGTTAAGTTCATGAAGACTTTGGAAAATTTAAAGTTGCTCACTGCTTATGCCTGCTGTTGCCTCTGCCAAGACTGCATAAACTATTTCCTGTTGCACTTCAGGATACTGCTCTTTGACTGGTGGTCTACCATGCCATTGATAAATATTTTCACCCCTTCTGTTTTTGAACCACTAAAGCTAGCAACTGACTTAAGAAAATTTTGCTGCCTCATGCAATATTTCTTTTGTTCATTGGTTAATTTTATTTGCTGAAATAGTTCTCATGTTTTTTTCTGTTTACCAGTGCTTTTTTACTTTCATTGTTCTCAAAAGATAAGCTGCAGTGAAATAAAACATAATCTAGGATAGCAACATCTTTAGCTCAGTGCCTAGGACTTCATAAGTTGGCTCATGGTGCAACTGCTCACTTTAATCCATCTTTACTGCCTCTGCAGTTGTCTCTGCCAGCCTTTTCTCATTTTTAGTTTCCTCTGCAGGCTAATTGATAACTGCTTTGACATCATTTTGCTGGCAGAAAGGTTTCCATAAATGTTGTCCTCCCTGAAATTTTTGTTTTGATTTTCTCTCTAAATTATTTTATAATATAATCACTTATGATTTGCTGGATAATAACTACCAGTCTTTCTTTGTATTCTCCTTTCATTTATTATCCAGCAAACAAGTCTAAAACAAAGGACAGTTTAGTGGACTTCTATAATATCACTGACTGCCCACACATGAATAGAAGCATTTGACCACAAGTGCATACATGCCGCCGGGTGAACTGGCTGGCGAGTAATGAAGTCAGCAGTACATCAAACAGTGTTGCGACTGTTTATGAACTTTGTGGGAGACTCAAAGGTTGGTACAGGTACTTGGCTCCTGTTAATATGTATGCGTCACAGAGCAGAAACTGCTAATGGGTTTGCAAAAGCCTATTCATACACTGACATCCACATAAGCATTGACTGCAAAGATTGCAAGATGTTTATGTTAATGCATTAACAATGCTATCAAGCATTTGGCCTTGCAGTTTATTTATTAATATACCAGAAAAGTATCAACTTTTATGTAATCATTTTGCATACTTCCTCTTATGGTGATCAGTTGGGTTACCCCTTTCCCATTTTATTGGTCACACAGTATATGGATGTCTCCTTAACTTATTTAAAGCATGCATGTATTAAATGTGTTAACACTTTTTATTTGATTATATTACAACAACTAATCAGATTGCTTAATGATTGATAAATTTAATTAAATTTTTTGCTTTAATTTCAGATATGATGTCCTCAACTTTGGTTGAAACAGTATCGATTAACTATGATGATTTCAATGAAAGTTTTCTGACTTGTGGAACATGCCTCTGTGTGTATGACAGTATTGAACACACACCTAAGCTGCTGCCATGCTCTCACACAGTTTGTAAGAACTGCTTGGAGCGCATTGTTGAGGCTCAAGTTCATGATACTGGCACATTTCGATGTCCAATTTGTCGTGAGACAATTGGAATACCAAGAGCAGGGGTGACATCATTTCCACCAAGTTTTATTGTAAACCAGTTACTTGATCTCATGTCTCGTCAGCGAAGGGACGTAATTCCAAAGTGTTCTATTCACCCAAGTCAGGAGCTGTTGTTCTGTGAAACTTGTGATACTGTCTTCTGTACTCAGTGTACCGGTGGGGAACACAATGGACGTGGAGCCAGCGAACACACTGTGATACCGTTTTCCATTGCAATTAAACGGATGTCAGAGATTCTTTTGTACAAAGCCCATTTGTGCATTCGTAATTTGTCTACAGCTTATGATAATGTGTCAGGAGAAATGCTTCGGCTAGAAACATCAGTAGAACGGACCATTGAAGCAATCAATCGTTCTTTTCAGGATCTCATTACCCTTATTGATAAACGAAGACATGATTGTCTGCAGATGGTTCGTAAAATTCGTGAACAAAAGAAAACAATCCTTAAAGAACAGCTAGACTTGATTCAGGCAGAAAAGGAAAAAGTTCAAAATGAGTGTGATGGCTTACAGTATCAAGTTGAGGTTCGAAACATAACAAAGAAAATAGGAGATTTAAATGAAAAACTGGATGCAACAAGCACATTGGCAGAGCCTCGTGAAAATTCTTTTCTCAAGTATGAGTTTAAAAATAACAATGCCCACAAGGAAATATCTCATGCACTGTCACAGTTTGGGTGTATCAAAGTCAGTACCACCTTTCCTGCACTTTCAACTGCCAAGATTGGCAAGGCTATTACTCATCTTCGTTCTTGTGTAACAGTGGTTACTGTTGATTACCATGGCAACCCCCGCACTACAGGATCTGACCCAATAGTGACAGAACTACGAACAGAACAAGGTGAACTTGTTGAGTGTAAGTTGAAAGATAAAGATGATGGAACTTATGAAATTATTTATATACCACCCAGAGAAGGAAAACTCAAACTGTACATAGGTATATTTAATCGACCAATCAAAGACAGTCCTTTCCTTATTGAAGTTAGTGACCATAACAATCCTATATGGAAGTTTGGTACTTATGGTGCAGGCGTGGAAAATTTTATTCAACCAGTTCGGGTAGCTACAGATAAAGAAGGATCAGTATATGTATTGGACACGGGTAATAGCCGCATAAAAGTTTTGAACTGCTCAGGTGAATTTGAACAGCACATTGGCCCAGCTGGTCTTGAGTGCCAAAGTGGCATTGGTTTGTCACTAAACCCTATGGGTCACCTGGTGGTGATCAATTGGCGTACAAAATCAGTGACCACACTCAACATGGAGGGTGAAATTCTTTCAAAGTTCACCTCGGGTGATTTTCAAGAGCCTATTGACATAGCTGTAAATAGTAAAGGGGAGATAATTGTAGCAGATATAGGAGTGTCTAAAGTGTTTATATTTGACTCTTTAGGTAAATTGTTAACTTGCTTTGGCAGCAAGGGTGATAAAGATGGACAATTTAAGTTGATCAAGGCAATTACAGTGGGACGCAATGATGAAATTTTGGTGGCTGACCACAGGATACAAGTTTTCACGAAAGATGGAAAATTTTCAAGACAGATCACAGTCACTGGAAGAGGTCAGTTTGGGGGACTTGCTGTTGATTTGAATGGAAGTGTACTTGCAAGCAAAATGGAGAAGGGAAAGAGTTTTGTTCAAGTTTTTAATTCCAGTGGGAAACTGATGTTTTCTATAGATAGTTACGATGATAAGCTGAAGCGGCCGAGTGGGCTGGCTACCATTTCTGAATTCCATGTATATGTGGTGGATCTAGGGAACAATTGTCTTAAGAAATTCAGGTACAAATAGAGGTAAGTCAGTAGGTCCACTTTTATATCATTGCCATTTTTCATCGCTTCAAACAAAGCATGAAAGACAACAATTATTTCAGTAGCTGCCATTAAAGATATTGATTGTTGATATGAGCCACTACTGAATGCACTTAAACACAACAGCATAAAAAATTTCTAACTTAAAAAGAAAAATTCTGAATGTTAGTTTTTGAGATTATGTATAATTTAAAAATTTTTTTTTTTTGATTTCCAACAATCTAAAATTCTTTTATATTTTTGATTAAATAATTTTAGAGAATTTAAGGGTAAAATGAATTATTTTCCTTCAAATTCCTAACATTGATAAAGCTGACAGTACTTTCTTTCTCTCTAGCACTCTTAGTTAAAACATGTCTGCAGCTTGTCCACCCAGTTTTGTACATAGGTGATAGGTGTTAGACTGCTACAGGCTTAACAGTATTTGCTAGTGTATAATGAAAGAATGCCATTGAAGAAAAATGCTTACACTGTTTAAAGAAAACCAGAGGTTGCAGGAAGGTTGAAAGCAGGTGAACCTCCAGTTAAAGTGTCTCAATAGCTTGATGTTCCTGGTGGAATTTTGTGAGGCTGGATGAAAGATGAGTGTACGCGATTGTAGACACAGTGTGCATTGACAAAGGACTAGGAAGAAAACCTGTTCGGCAACAGAATCACTGATCAACAATACAACAGATGTCTGCTTTAAACAGCAGTGCGCTTAAGGTAATTAGTTTCTGATGAAGACAAAAGAGAAAGGAGTGCAGAATTTAAGCCAAGCTTTAGCAGTGGCAAAAATTACACAGTGCGAAGCAACTGAAAAGCTTTAATAGCACTATAGAACAAATTAAACAACTAAAATGGTGGCCAGTGGCCCAGTTGTTAGGCTAATGAATGGATTGCCAAAGTCAAAGACCTGAGTTCAATTCATGGTTGGTTCAGTTTGGTGTACTTCCTTGACATGATTTCTTCACCAGCTCCCACATCTAAGAATGAAGATGTCTCATAGGGATTTTCCTGCTGAAGTTGGCAGTGCTGGATTCTCGTGGTGCAGGATAATGCTCTCTATTGGATAACTGTAGCACTGTTCCCTGTTCCCTTGTAAAGACTGGTGAAATCTGCCATAAACCAGCACATGATGTTTTTGTCAATTTTTCATGGCTTTGCATTTTGTAAATAAAGTATTATTATATTGGATCTTCACTTTAGCACTGTCTGCTGACATAATCTGTGTTATAGTGATGAGTAAGTATATTTCTGGTTTGAAATATTAAAAATGAAGCAAATTACTTCATGAAAATTGTGGTGAATGGAATATCATATGACAAATATATAGAGATGAAAGACTTAGTTAGTAAAGGCTGCTCTGTTTGGCAGACTGCAGCCCAACTTTGTTTCAGGAGCTGAAAGACTGAGAGGGATCTGCAAAACTGGTACTAGGAAGAAAGCCCAAACTCTTCAAAAGTGGCATTAAATATCCCAGGGTATATTCTCTGTGTGATAGAAGACAAACCAGAAGAGGTCTTGCGAATGATCAAGTACAGATGGTAGCATTTTTTCAAGAACATTGAGATACATATCAGCTTGAAATGGTCTCAATGGATATGTGTAGCTTCCTGAAAGTGTTTGCCAAGAAGAGGCATCCAAACAACACGGCTGGAGTGGGTAGTTTGATGAAGCTCTTAAAGATGAGTCCAAGTTGGAACTGTTTGGCAATAATCAACTAGAGTTTGTTTGAAAGTGAACTGGGTAGCAGTATAATGGTCATGGTACAACAGATACAGTGAAGTATAGGGGGGATCAGTACAAGTGTGGAGCTGCATATCAGCCAAGGGTATCCAAAATTTGCATAAAATCTGAGGTATACTGACTCCTGACAGGTTCAAGATGGTCTCATCTATGGTGCCATCTCTCTCAGCAGGACATCTCATTGGGTGAAAATTCATTTTTCAACATGAAAAGAACCCTAGCCATTCAGCCAAGATGGTGAAAAACTATCTGGAACGTAAAGAGGCTGGAACACTCACAAAGTTCTGAAATGAACATGATCAAGGCTATATGGCTTCTGAGAAAGTTCAAAAGCAGCTAAACATCTTGGATGAATTGAGGGAAGTGCTACAGGATACTTGGAACATATATTCTACAGTCATACACTGGTAACCTGTATGAGAGCATGAAAGTAAGTGTCATGCTGTAGATAAAGCAAAAAAACTTGCATAGAAAATACCACTTGTTTTTCTGTATTTTCTGTAATAATTAGATACACCTTTCAGTTGCAATTACTTATTTGTGCATATCCTGTTTGTTTCCATAATTATTTCCAATACTGTATATTTTAATTTCTCTTTAAAAATATTAACCATTTCAAACTACAAGAATTCACTTTATTTGTGCACTGATGGAACTTGCACATGTTATATGATAATGACAACTTTTTAGTAACAGTAATATTGTTGTTTTTTAAAGCATGGGTATATAGAAAAACTTTGGAACAGTTTCAAAAGCTTTTGTTAATAGTAGTTTTATCAGGCAGTAACAATAGATATGCCAGCCAATACTGGACCAGAAGAAAGTTTAAATATCAGTTTTAGAAGGGTTAATTAGATGTTACACTAGCATACTGACTTCTTGGAGGCAGGCTGGTGAAACAGTTTCACAGCTGACCAGTGGTAACATCAGTAAAAGAAGTGAATCACAGCTGAGTCAATTTGGTTCTTCTCAGCTTAGCAACAAGCTAAGAATGATGTATTTATAGCTTAAATGTTACTAAATAAACTGATTGCCATTGCAGATGTGCATTTATTGTCAACCTTTTCCAGAATTGACCCTTCCACTATTTAGTTAGGTAAACAAACTATTAAAAAGTAGAGAATGATTCTAAAATCTACTGTCTGCTATAAATACTTAAATACTATCTTTTATTGTTATTAGATTAATGCAGTATGCTATAAATGTAGTCATGATTTTATTTAATGGAAATTCCCTGTTTTATCTTTTCTTCAAGCAATGGTGATTTGATGTGTTGTAAACAGATATTAAACAATATTACAGACAAACAAGCATCTCAGTGACCTATTTGTCCAACTTGCTGTTCTATCAAGTTTGAAATAAAATAAATTTATACAGCAGGATCTGCAATAATTAACTGTTTTATTTAAATTATGTATTGACTTTTCAGAGTACTTATTAATGCTTTATTTTGAAAATTCATGTTTGAATTTTATATAAATGTAGATATACTGGAAAATCTGACAGATGAATATATATAATTTTAGTCCTTTCATTTATATTTCCTTGTGTCAGTGTATGACTTGATAAATATTTCTGAATTTTGATGTCAGCAACATAAATTACAAAACAAAAATTGATTTATAACAGATAAGAAAATGAACAAAAATGTTAGATTTTAATATAATCCACTTATTTGATGATTATGTAAATTAGTAAATTTAGAATTGTCAACTTTTCCATTTAATGCAAAGAATCCAAATCAAAAGGAACTAACCTTTAACTACAAGTCTAACTATTATTTTTCAATTGGCAAATAAATTAATAAATGCAGTCATGATAACCAATGTGAAGGATCTTTGATTATTTAGAATGTGTTCTAAAGAAACTCCAAGTAAATTTCTTCCTTTTGTTTTGTTGAGCCATTTGTGTAGTTTAGCTTGATTTGACTGTAATAAACTTAATTTACCTTTGGTTCCTCTCACTTGCCACTCATGTTAGTGGGATGTGTCAGGTTATTTTGACCATTTAAAGATAAGATCAGAATGTTCTTTATTTCATCATTGTCTTTGTCAGTCAGCTTTTCTATATGTAAACTATTTCCTCCACACACTGAAGTCATAAAGTCTCTATTGTCATCAATATCTCTAGTGATCACTTCATCATGTATCTTTTTTTTGCCTATAGTGGACTGATGTAATTCATCTGCAGAGTGCCAGCAGCTTGGAAAAATCTGAATTTTCTTAAAATATTTTTTTTTGGATGTCACACCTTATTAAACTTTATAGTATAGGTTATTTCTTGCTCATTCAGTCAACTATCACCTAACCCTGCAACAAAATCTGTTTTTATTGTTCTCTTTATTTGTGTGTCTATTTTTTTCAATTGTATATCATTCTACAATGATTTAGAAATTGTTCCATATCCTCTTTCTGTTGCATAGTGTATTATGTATAGCATCCTAAATGAACAGTTTTCTGTTATTTGTTGGGTAGTTACCACAATTTCTTCAGTAACTATTTCAGTCAAAGCTCTTCCAACAACGATGGCATCACTAAACATTCTGGCTGCAACTTTTGTTATTAACCAACTGTTTAGACATATTTCTTTATTTTTACTTTCCAAAGCTGGTTTTTATTTTAGTTTTTGATTTAGTCAGTAGTATGAATTCTTGCTATATCTCCATTCAGTTTCTAATTTTTCCTTTTTACTATCTATCTATCTCTCTTTTCCAGAGATAAGAATGGACTGAAAGTTATTAGTGATTCTATTAGAGAAGGTAGTAAAGGCATTTCCCATCACTTTATCTTATTAGTTTTTACAGTTCTCTTCATTTGCCTCTTTGCCATTGAGTTGAGAAAGATATTACCAGCATGATTTGTTACTTAAATCATATGCATTAGTGTGTAATTTACGGACTATTGAACAGGTAAATAATAGTGGAGAAATAAAGTCGCACAATATGGAGATGTTTTTATGAGCATTTCATGGCAGATTTGTAGCATTTTCATTTTTGAATAATAAATTCAGTTAATCTTTTCTTCATAAAGGTAGATATTTTATTTTAAAAGTAATAAAAATACATTAATAAATTAATAACTAATTTTCTGTGGTTTCATAAGTATTTTTTTGCATTGAAAATGTGTAAGCTATGTTTCATAGGCCAGATGAAGTATTGGGAACCAAACTCTGAAGTAAGATGCATATTAGAAAGCTAAATGATCTACTTTCTTCTTATGCTAATTGAAAGATTACCCCCCTTGTGTTAAATAATAATAACGTTTACTGCTTGTAATTTATTTTAGAGAAGCAGGTCTTAATTATGGTCGGACATGTCAGGCAATGATGTGTGCAAAAGACCCTATTTGAGACTTAAGAATGGTACACTCTGGATTTGTTGTGTAGCATTAGCGTCCTTTGTGCAGTAGGAAAACTTGGCACATATTGGTAATTTGTTGCACTTCCATACCCTATATTTGTACAGTTACAGTATATATTGCACAAGTAATTTGGAAAAGATTATTTTCGCAGGCATGGGAAAAGATTTTTTTTTTTTTTATAAGATTCACAAGTTCTTCTGCAGCTACTCCATGATAATGAGAAAATTGGGTTAATTCTGTGATCCACGCAGTTGTTTAAATTGACTCTCCTCTATATTCATTATTTATATCTTAATCTTTACAGTATGAGGTGGCAGAATGTGAATGAACACTGATGGACATCTGGTCTAGCCAGCCCCTAGTCTCCCAAGCCAAGTTCAACAATATTCCTTTATATTTTAAATAAGGATCCAATTTGCATTGTATGTTACTTGAACTAAGGTCTAACCAATCTTATAAAAGAGTTAAGTCAAAGTCTGAATAGGTTAAAGTAAAATGTCTTAGTTATATACCGCTACAACACCAGTAGCCATGGTTTGTAGACCCACCAAATGAAAATAAGATATTTATTGTAACATATTTTGTTGTGCATATATTTTTAAGTCACGTGTTAAGATAGATCTAATTGTATGCATTACTAAATTATAAATGCTGTATGGGATGTTTCATTGGTAAATCCACAATTATAGGCACCAATGAACATGTATAATTTTTCTTTTTTTCTTTTATTGCAGCTCATAAGAAATAGTATGGCAGACAAAACTGATTGAGTGAAGCAACCTCTTAATGTTTGGCAGGCCAAGTTATTTGTGTGGAGTGAGAACCTGAGTGGCAGCACACTACCACCCCCTCCACCACTGCTGAGCTCCTTTGGTCTTGGAGAAGTGAGTGAAGTATGTCACAGTCTTGCACCTAAATTCTCACATCCTTCAATTTGTGCTGACTGGCTAGTAAATGATACTGTTATAGCTGTGGATGGAATATTATTTACTTCAAAATATAAACTGACTTTAACAAACCAATAAATTTTAAAAGAAATTTAATATACAAAGTAAATTACTTGAAAATCTGTTATTTTTTTATACTCTATGAAAAGTTTTCTTTCTGCAGCCCTTTCTATTTTTGTTTTTTATCTTAGAGTTTTTGTTTTTTTTTACTCATATGAGAAATGATTATTTCAGCTTTTTACCAATGTCTGTTGGAATCAGTTTCCTATAATACACAAATGTTTGGTTTATGCTGGTTATAAGTTTAATGTTGATTCCAGAATACTAAAATTTCCATGTTAAAGTCTTTACCAAAATATTTATGTATCTTTGTTTAGGTACAAAAAATTTATCCTGTTTTTTCTGCAAAGAAAAATTGTTTCATACATTCATAAAGCTGACTGTTCTCTGGGCATCCCCCTTATGATAGGAAAATTGTTATAAAACTTGTGGTAAAAATAAATTATAATTTTAAAAATTGTCTGTTAAAAGAATTAACTCCAAATTTTAAAAGGTAAATGTTAGTTGAAGGGAAATAATTATGTCTATGCTGGGTGATTCACAAAAATTGTTCCATTAATTATTAATATTCCAAATCCACTTTTACATATAAAATAGATGCCATACTTACAGCCTTTCAGTTCAGATTAGTTAGCAAGCAAGAAGTATTTCATGCCAGTTAGATTTGAAAACAAGTTGTATAGAAGGATGCTAAAAATCACTTTCCCCATCTTAGTGACATGACTACTTAGCTCTTTTTCTAAATGACCTGTTATTGCTTAGAGTAACACCATTTTCAGCAGACATTTTTTTCCTTTCAAACATAACTTGCATATCTATTGTTGCTTATTTTTAAAATTCAGTTCATTGATATAGCTGCACCCCTGTGAGCTGTGATTCAGACTTATCTGTAATCTGGCAACCAGCATACCTCACATTTGAAACCCCTCACGATTTTCGATTTTTCATTCATTCCACTTAGCAAATTGAGTCTCAAAATTTTCTTCTTCTTCCATTAGCCTTGATCTTCCCTTGCAGAAAGTTGGAATTTCATGAATTTAGTGACCACTCTTTCCTCTCTAGCTTTACCAAACTCAGATCTCTGTAATCCTTTGTTGTACCCAACATGTTTTAACCCCCCCCCCAAACACACATAGGCTATATTTTGCCTCAAGCATCTTTTGGACTATGAACCTTTTGCCTCCAGCTCAACAACTCTGAGCTCTTTCCTTTCTTTTGAGAGTAAAACTGTTTTTCTTGTTGCTACCAAGACTTGAGTAAAAAAGCCATCAGTGCAGAATTAGTATTTTATGGTATAGATCCCTATTTAATATAAAAGTAGTTCCATGATGATCTCTGCATTGAGATTGCAAACTGTTTTTCTGGTAATTAAGAATCAAAATTCCATATTTAATATATCTTAAGGTGTATGCTATTAATGATGTTGAATTGGGAGCTTTTATTTACAATTGATTCTGGCAATGCTACTCTAGTTAGTGCATGTTAAATTGGAAGCTTTGAAGATTTATTACTTCAGATGAGAAAATACAAAGATTCCTTCAAAGGAAAACAGGAGAAAGGAAGATTGTCTTCATTTTAAGAAATTTTTTAGGAACTTTACAAACAATCCAGACCAAGGCACTGATGTAAAGAAATTGCTACATGGAACTAGAAGCCCAGAAAAATGCTGACAAGTGAGAAAGTACTCAGCATATTTGTAAAGTTAATAGGTTAAAAAGGGATTTTTCTTCAGCAAATTGTCCAAATTCAGTCTTAAGATGGACTGTCAGAGAGAATTATTATTATGCTATAGCAATGAGTTTAATATAATGCAAATTTTAAGTGAATTTGCTTTTTGGTTGTTTTTCACATCAGTGGTAATGATTTAGCAAGTTGAAATTTCTTCTGTGGAGTCTACAAGAATTCAGATTTACTTTTCACAAATGTTTTTTTTTTTACATATTTCAAAACTGTGGTCAAAGTGCATAGACACTGAAAGAACTGCTGGGTAATATAAAGTGAAACTACACAATAGAGAAACATTATCAGGAAGATTTTGTTCAGAAAATATTATTTGGTTAAAATACAACACGAACACCCCACCAAAAGCAAATTTTCAAACAAAACTTACTTAAATGCAACTAAATATATGTGAAGTAGTAAGTGCTGAAATTATTGAGGTAATTAGTACTTGGATAATTTTTTAAAATATTTAAATTTTATTCAGAAATACCAAAATGAAGTTAGTTAAAGATATGAACTGTATATGGCAGTAACTACTGTTATTAGATGTTGTATGGTAAGAAAAAAAAAGATCATTGGAACACTTAAAGTAAAATCTAACTTTTCTTCACCCATATTATTTCTTTCTTTTTCCTCGTATCCATATACTTTAATTTAATTTGAAAAATAATCAAATGTTGGAAAGTTGAGTTTCAAATTGTTTTTATTTTAAACTGCACCCATTTTTCTACATGTTTACATTGACTTTTTTACTGATTGTACATACCTGTGATTGGCACAAACAAAAGTAAATATACTTTAGATGGTTCAAATTTTTGTATCACCTTTCAGTAGTATATTCAAGGATGTAATGAACAATTTGCACCTGTCATAATTAATATTGAACTTTGGCAGGTAATCTTTTAGTCCTAAATAAATGTTCATATTTAGTAGATTTTAAAATTATTTCTAAATGTTATTTATACTGTAAAATTTTCAGTCTTTTTTTCTAAATAGGTATTCAAAATAATAATAATAATAATATGATAATCTGTTTTTCTTGATAGTCTGGCCAATAAAGCTGAGTTTGATAGTGATGCCTAACACACAACCCTACCTTTTGCTTTTTTAAATAATGTAATTGTTTCTGAACAGTTTCTAATTGAATAAATTAACACTAAAAAAATTTCATGTATTTTTTCTGTTTCAAGAAATATTTCATTACCTGGAATCAAAATATGTACATTAAACCTGGTACAGGTGCAACACTGATAATGGAACAGTTTAAGGATTTTTTTTGTTGGAAAATTATTGAAAATGTTGGGATTTTTTTATGTAATTTAGAAATTATTGTTACAAACATAACTGAGTGAAAAAAAAATGTATTTGACTTGATGCCATTACCATCTGGTGAAGGTCAGATATAGGAATCTAAAGGTTTCTTTACTGCTAATGATTACATATATATGAACAATGTTGAATTTATACATAAACATTTTGAATCATATTTAGAAAAATCCTTTACATTAAGACAGTCAGAGATTTCTTATTTGTTTTTTTTTTTTGTATTCTCAAATAAAAGCATTCTCTCTGTTGGAGCCCTAATTATTTACTTACTTATTGGTTTTAAAATATTGAGCTGTTAATTCAACCTTACCTTTTCCCTAATAATGAGATTCATTCCATCCCTGTGTAAAAAAATGTGATGCTAAGCCACTTCCTTATACTTTTAGTTTTATGAACTACACTGACACTTCATCTCTTTTGTTTAAGTGTAAACAAAGATCTGAAAAAAAGAGATTAAAATAGAATTTACTTTCTGGCTCAGAGTGGTGTATAGGCAAATATTTTAATAGTTACCAGCATCTGAATAAGTTTGAAACTCTAAGAAACTACACAAGACCAAAATATAAGAATCTCTACTTTGTTAGGTGGCATTTTCTAAAATTCTTTCAGTGAAAAATTTAAATAGTTTTAAAATATGTAAAATGCAATGAGCAAAACTATTCCCATAAAAGCCCAGTTGTAACTCATTGCATTAGATGTTTGCTTTATATTATTGGATTCATTTTTTGAAAATAATGTACTGTTAACAAAGTTTGTAAATGTTGGGCACATTTGGGCATTTCTATGTGGATGTTAGTGACTAACTTTAAAATGATGCAGAATAAAGTCACATTATTCCAGATTGTCATGTCTTCACTGATGGAGATCAGTTGTTTTCTGATTAACTTTTTGAACTTTTGGTTTTAGCTGTTGCATGGTAGGAAGTCATATAACTGAGGATTCCAAGGTATAAACACATTAACTTTATGATAGTTAATTTTGCAATCAATTAGAAACACAGGTGACTTGGATTTTACAGTAGGAAGTGAAACTGATGATGCTAATGTGAACCTACCACCCCCTCCACTCATCTTTTCATAATGACTCTACATCAGCATTTTCTTCAGTAGAATTTTAATAAATTATTTTTCACCTTAATTTTAACTGCTTTGTATTTAATTATTAATTTTAATTTGGAATCTGAATTTACATTGGCAAATGCACAATTTGAGACACAGAATTACTTAGCTGCTGACTATTGACTCAGTTTTTGCAGTAGTTCTATTTTGCTCTCCATGTTGTTATTTTTTTGATTACCTTTATACATATCAAGTGCAGAATAAAATACTTGTTCAAAGATGCACAGAGAATATGCAACATGAGAGATCTGGAAATAAATAATATTTAACCTGTCAAGAAATTGTTTTTGGATTACTATCAATGTTAATTATTTGAGTAGACATGACAATGTAAGTTGTGACACTGATTTAATGACAGCACTTAATTTGCTATAAAGAAAAGTGTTTGCCCTCACCTGTACACACCCACATTAATGCAAGAAAATGCAGAATATTTGAGAAAAGGTAATGATGATTGTGATCCTTTGTACAAGAGTTTAGAAAAAGTCTGCCTGAGGGTCTTTACAAGATAGATAGCTTCACTAGCCTAAAACAGTAATCTGATTTCATATGATTAGAGAGAATTCAGAAAATATTTTATAATTAGATTTTAAACCACGAATCTGGTGAAAGTCAATGGTTAGGGTGGCATAATCTAGGAATAACTGTCACAAATGATCATTCTAATTTAGGTAAGTCCACACACAATTAGTTTGGTAGGCTCACTCAGCTTGAAAGATAAATCCTGATTTTATCTCAGCTAATGGTTTTTGTTTTTGTATTTTTGGAAGGAACTGGCTGGCTTCTGGTTTTAACCACAATCAGAAACTAACTGGTTTATTAAAGTTTTAGCACCTTGTGATATGTATACTCCATTGCTCTACAGTGGTTCTGAAAACATCCAATGGCATTTCACCATCTTTTCTCTTTTCTGAAATACATTTCCAGAGAAAGTTCAGAAATGAAATTATTTTTCCTTATTTCCAAGGATGATTTTTGTTGTAGCTGTTCTTATTGGTGCAGTTTTATGCACTCTTCAAAAACTTTGGCTTTAGGAAACGAATTCAGTATTAGCGAAAAAAAAAAATGTTCCACCATAAGATATCATCTCTTGTTAATTGCTGTCTTACTGTGAACTGTACTGATTGTGTTTTATTTTATAGCAAAATCTATTTGAAAGCTTCATATAACAAGCTGTTCAAGTAATTGCATTAAAGAGTGATCATCAACATGTCTGCCCTTGTTTTTTTTCCTTTCGTGCACAGCTGCAGTTAAGAGAGTAAGTCTGAAGCTTCATGCTGCTAGTAAATAACTTCAAACATGAAGACACTTTTAATAATGTTCTCTTCAGATGACTGAAATCTCCATAGGCAGAAAACATTGTTAGATTCCTGACCACCATTATTTCAGTAGTGGTGTATATCCTAGGTTTAAACCAACCTAAGATGTTGTTATGTTAGTGTCAACACATTTAGTAACTAATTTCAAAACCTACAAACATTCTAGTTAACTGTTTTAAATAAGGTGTGTGTGTACTTCAAACACCATAAGGACTATTCCAGATAGCGCACACACATGGAATAAATTGACCAGTCTACTTTTGAGTGCTGGAAATAAATGCAAATATGACAACCAACCAGGAAATGTCATCTGTTGAAAATATTTTAAAAAAAAAAGTTGTTTTAGAAACTCAAACTTAACAGACAAAAGGAAATTAAATTCAGTTTTTGCTGTTAAATAAAAACTTGTTGAAGCAGCAGGTGAGATAGAAGTGTCCAATTATATTCATCCATTTAGGGTCATACAAGTGCAAATTCAAAACTTGATTACACTGTACTCTAACCAAAGGGGAAGAACTGGGATCACCAGAATTTGTATATCCCCAATTTTCTACTGTATGGAGATGTGTGCATTGTTAATTCTATTATTAACATCAAGGACATCGATTTAACACCAGCTATAATATGCTTTGATAGTATGGCTCACATCAGCCAGCTGCACGCTTCCTCCCACATCTAAAATTACTGAAGGGTTTCAACATGCATTCATTATGGAAATGAAAACCCATTATGGCTCTTAGGTATTGTGGGCTCAAGGTGGCAACCTACCCTTATTATTTAAAGCCTTTCATGTTTTATGTCTAGTAATATTAGGAGCCACAATCATAAGCTGGAATGGAGGACAGCACTGTTAAAACCGTTTCAATTTCACTATTTCATTTTGCATAATTTAACATTCATTTCTTTTTATTTCATTTAAATTGGTTTTGGGAGGGAAAAAAAATGGTCCTTGATAAAATTAAAGATTCTCATAATTCACATCCTTTATGCTAAAAAATCAGTAGTCGTCAAATTTTTGGATTCTACTACTACCAGGGTGGTATTTATAAACTATTCTCTTTGCTTTTAAAAACAAAATTGGTGTAAATATTAAAATAAAATTTTAAAAATATCACAAATTTTTAATTAAAAGGAGACAAATGCATAAGATTACAAAGTATGAAATAGGTTTGATCTTGCTTCATTTTTTGAACTACCCTCCAAGATAGCTGTGATACTTATTGGTAGGAGGATAAAAATTGTTTTAAAAATTAAAGCCAGCAGAGATTCTGGACAATTGACCTCTCTTTCTAAATATTGGAGTGATACTTCTGAACCTACCAGCATTTTCTTGCACATGTACCTGCATAATTTACCAAAGTCTAACCAGCAAGAGTCACTAATTTTAAAAAATCCCAGGAGTTATTCCTCATAAATTTTGATTTTATTCTTCTTCACCTTGCTCTCAAAGATTTTTAGCTTTGACATTTTCCAACATAAATTAATGCAATAATCACATTAAATGTTAGTGCATTGTTATTATTATATTGCTTCTATTTTTTTTTTTAAATCCCTTAAATCTGGCACAATTTTAACTTCTTATTGTTAGTAATTTCTATCAAAAGCTCAACAGTGGAGAGAAAATTCAGATGAGATTTATGATTTTCTATCCAAACAATAATGCATACATTTGCAGTGTTCTATGACAGCCATGTAGAAAAAAAAAAAACATTACAGTAGACACATACAAACCATGTTAATGCAAAATTTTTTGTTTTTTAAATTCTTCTCAGAGTAGGAATAAGTATACATTGATTAGGAAGACTGTAACAATGGAGCTGTTTGTGTACATACACTGAAAATATAGCAAATCTATGAGGATCCAAAAAATTAGCCACCACTGCAAAACAAACCAATCTGTAGTGGTAAGTTTAGTTTAGTTTAGTATTATGTAAGGTATGGAAAAATCTGAGCTCTCACTAACTTTGTATTCAACTTTGTCAAAGCAATTAAAAAAGGCATCAGCCATAAAATGGTCGTCATAATTATCTCCACTGCCCAGTGCCCATTTGGATAATTTTACATTTAGCATTAAATTCTATTTTCTATTCAGCTGACCAACATAATAAATTGTTCAAATTTACCTGAAAATTATAATTTTTTTAGTGTTAACATTAGCATATATTTTAGTAGCAAAAAATGTTTAAATATATTTATATTTCTGTTTTCTAAGTTTTCATTTCCATCCACATCACACACAAACAACGCCTATTCAGTTAACCTTATTTTGCAGAACTTTATCAAAAGCTGTACTAATGTCCAAATAAACTTGATTTCTACCATTGGTTAACTTAATTAAGACTTTCAAAAATTCTAGATGACTTGTCAGGCAAGATTTATTAACTTGAAACCCATGTGCACCTTTCTGGTTAAAATTGTATGGGAGGAGGTAGTACAGGGAATAAATTCAATTCCAACTAATTTTGTTTCACTATCTACCTTATTTTAAAAAAACTTAATTAAGTACTGGGATAGGCATCATTAGCAAGACACGTAGATAAGCAGCTATAACCATTTCTAGTCCTTAACTAAAACATACTGATCATTAAAATTTCCCACTCCCAAAAGAGGATAGTACATGCTTTCAGTAAATTTTATAAAGGTACCACAACAGTTCACATTTTAAAAGCCATTTAATTAGTTTTTATTATTAAAATGGAAAAACCAATCCTCACTTTTAAATTACAAATATCTCCATAAAACAGATCAAATACTTATAAATATTTAAAGATTGAAATTTTTTTGAAAACTATAGTTGAGAGAAAACAAACAAAATATAGTACATAATAATTTTTAAATTTCTGGCAGTTCAGTGGAATGATTATTTAACAAATTTTACCAATTTTATTTTAATGTCCAGAAATTTTATTTAAATCAAGTGATCTGTTAGAATTTAAAGGGAATATTATTTGAATGGTTCTTCTTTATAAAGATAACAGATACACAATTAATAGGTACTGTTATGTATAAAAATCAAAAAAAAAAAAATCATAATAATAAGAGTCAACTCTTAATGATAAAGAAAAATTCCATTGCTAATAATGGTTGGTCCTCTATACAGCTATGTCAAGTTGTACAAGGATACAGTGGCATCTAAAATTCTATATTTCTGTTCTGCACAGTGCGTTCGAATGTGCTTTGATCGTGCACTGTTCTGCGAAAAACTTTTACTGCAATAGCTGCATTTGAATGGTCTTTCTTTACTATGAATCCGCACATGGCGTACAAGGTCCCCCTTCTGGGAAAATGTCTTTCCACAATATTTGCAACCATAAGGTTTTTCTCCACTGTGTATTCGAAAATGGCGTTTAAAATTAGCATTTTGAGAGAATGACTTTCCACACTGCTCACATTTGTATGGCTTTTCACCACTATGGATTCTCACATGCTTAGTGAGAACAGTAGAACTGGAAAAGGATTTACTGCAATACCGACATCTGTGAGGCCGTGCTCCACTGTGAGTAAGTAAATGCTGGTTAAAATTTCCTTTAAATGAAAAGGTTTTGCCACAATATTCACATACATAAGGAGTCTCCCCAGTGTGTATCCTGATGTGTTTTTGAAGGTAACTACGATTTAAAAATCCCTTTCCACAGTACCCACAACTGTTGCACTTTTCACCGGTGTGTATTTGTGAATGTGCTGCAAGGGTATTTTTCAATGAAAACCTTTTGGGACAGTAGAGACACTGGTATGGTCGCTCACCTGTATGAGTCCTCAGATGATTTGCAAGTTCACTACTCTGTATAAACCCTCGACCACAGTATTCACACAGTCCTGGTTTCTCACCAGTGTGTATCTTTTCGTGTCGGTTCAGATTGTTTTTCTGAGAAAATGTTTTGAAGCAGGTTTTACAAGTGTATGGCTTTTCTCCTGTATGAACACGCAGGTGTCTAATAAGGGTCCGCTTCTGAGGAAAAGCTTTGTCACAGTGACTGCACTTGTGAGGTTTTTCTCCTGTGTGGATCATTTCGTGCTGCAACACATGGCCCATCAGGGAGAACGTCTTGCCACAATGCTGACAGCTGTAAGGCCGTTCTCCTGTGTGGATCCTCATGTGACAAGTAAGATTGCTTTTGTCCAGAAAAGCTTTATTGCATATTGTACATACATGTTGCCTAAATCCACTATGAATCCTACTGTGTTTGTTCAGATCACAGTTTTTCCTAAATGTTTTTCCACATTCACTGCATTTATAATTTTTCATATATGTTTTTGACAAATTAAATAGCTTCTTCTTGGATTCACTTCCTTTAGCATCACCATTACCTGCATCAGACTCAATGTAGCTGTTTTGCTTACCTGTGACACTAATGGAATTTTTCATTTCTGAATCTGCTGTATCAGAAAAATGTAACTGCATCTCTCTTGTTTCTTCGTCATTATACTCACATGGAACCAATCTCTCTCTTGATGTTCCTGTAGTGCACCGACTTACAAACAAACCAAATGCATTATTTGCTGCAGCAGAAATATGTACCCTACTTATGTCTCCTTTATCAGTTGATTGATTGTTAACAGCAATTTCTCCCTCACTATGTATTTCCTTTTTTGATTGCAATCCATTAATCTCAGTGCAAAATTTAAATTCCTCAGCAATACTAATTACTTCACTATTATTACCTAGGCACATGGGCAAGTGTTTCTTAACATGTATTTGTAAGTTTGTATCAGATTCCTGAACAAAAACTGGCAATCTGGAGACACACATTGCCCTCTTACTCCCATCTTCTTGTAATGATGCTTTCAATCTGGATTCCAACATTCTCTCTCGACATCCACTGATGGACATTTTAATTATGGTATTACTATGGTTATCTTCACTGTTTTCCATTGAAGACAATTTCTGATCTGTATGCTTCACATTATCTTCCCACCTTGGAAGCTTAAGTTTTTTTTCAATATTTTCATAAACTAACTTACCATTTGATTTTTCATTATTTTCACAGGCAAAATCAATTCTTGCATTAGACATTTCACCAGCAGTTTTTAAATCAATCTCATTAGCTTTGCATACTAGAAAGTCAGACCCTTTTTCATCATCATTCTCTAACATGGTCACTCTTGCACCTGCTAACTGGTCATTAACTTCATATGTACATACTTGTAGGTCACAGGTTTTCTTTGTATTATTGTTGCAATAAAACATCTGATATTCTCTGTCCATTTTACCTGGGTTATTTCCATAAACAATAATATCAATGGTAATTGTGCTTGAATTTTTAATCTGCGTTTTCTTTAAAAGTTCCTTTGTGCAACACTGGGTTTCTTCTCAACTGAATACTATGCTGTTCCAAGAAAACTAAAATAATTCTCTAAAGTTTTAAAAGAAATTCTGACCAAATGGAAATCTGAAAGAAAAAGAAATACATAAATGCCAAATTTGTGGAAATTTGGTAATAATACCATTTATTACTTTTGAAAATATATCCATATATATACTCAAACAATTAAAAAGCAATATCCTTTTCAAGAGAGGACGTGTGATGCTGAAAAAATTATATCTGCTGTCAAATATGTTAAGATTTTTCAAGTTCAATAAATGTGCAAGGTATTATGTGTAAATTTTCTTTGTTTGTCCATTTTTCTTATTTTGTGCAAGATGAGAATTTGTCAAGAACAGCTACAGATGTTGCACATGTAAAGTGTGGATGAGAATGTCTCTAACATGGTGTGTTTTAAAGCTCTACAACAAAGAATCAAGGTGCCAGAATTGGAACAGACAGACAGAGACTGTGCCTTAGGCATGATGGGGGATGGTCTTTCATGACAACTTGACATAAGTACATGACTGACTTTTGAACATAGGTGTGAGAAGCATCAAATACTATCATTAGGAGGCTAAGAACAGAAAAAGATTAATCTACAAATAAATTTAATGCTTGCCAATGGCTGGTTCTAAATCCTCAAATTCCTTCAGGTAAAAAATGTTAGATTCCTTAAATGTCTTTAAGATACATTCCTTTTTTTTTCTAATGTCATTATCATGCATGTCAGCAATTTGCACAAACTGCAGGTTTCAAATGATTATTATTTTCTCCCATGAGTTACAATTCAGTCTGTCAGTGCCTGGGTTAATGGAATTCATATATACATGCTTTATAGACTGTTGGCAGTCATCACATAGACTGCAGTGTACACTAAATTTTACAGTCAGATAATGTCTGTGAACTAAAATTTGACAGCCCAGTAATATGTGAACAATATTCTGCGCTTAGTTCTTCTTCTATAGCAATGTGGACTGTACCTGATATTGCAGGCCAATGCCTGGTCCCAAACAGCAATACATCATAAACTTGACTGAATATTCAGATCTCATGTTCTCAACCCTACTGCATATATTTGTGGCCATACCAGGTATTGACTACCCAGAAATCGTGTGATTGATGATCCATTTCTGCTAATTATCATGTCTCACTAGTTCTTATTATCTCATAACTAGGCGCTGTATTTTTTAAATGTTTGAGTATATTAAATTCCTCTTCAGAACTTAAATCTATAGTGACAACACTGCATTGACAGTAAAGACATTGCAGAGAACTATTATACTGGCCTACATACTAATAAGCTTCATTAAAAGTAGCGGTATGGATAATTGTTGTGGATTAAACAAGAATGATGTAAACTTAAAATATTGAATGCTGAATCTAAATTAGATATGAACAGCTTTGTAAAAGCACCCATGTATATCTACAATACGTTTTTTCTCATTAAAACAAAAATCTATCAGCTTTAAAACTTTAAGGATCCCAAATAACTCTTGTAACTCTCAGCATAAGATGAAAGAGAGGCAAACATTAAGCTAAGTGTTGGACAAAAATTGAATGAATGGATCAATTATTAACTAATGAACAGAAAACATTAGATGTAAATACAAAATTTGAGGTAATTCTTATGCATATTTATCTCCCCCTCTCTCCAATCATTTGAACACTGTGTTAGTTCCAAATTATATAATAAACCACTTTAATAATGTATAATTTTTTAAGGTTATTGTGTGTACACATTAAGTGATTAACTTAATAGTATAAAATCAAAAGTTTGAGTCTCAGCTAACGCATCATAAAGGCTTATAATTTGGCTACTAAAAGGTGGTTCGAGCTAGTTTAGGTCGGTTAAATTAAGCCCCCTTTTTTCCTTGGGCGGGGGTGGTGGTTAACCGCATGTATAGAGAGAGAGAAGCAAACAGCCCAAGTAAGTACCAGCTGGCGCCGTACCGACTCCTTTCCGTACCTGAGAACAGAAACTGGACCAACCGTTAAATAGTAGTTTTGTTATTATGAACTTCTGGTAATCTCTCTCGAAACTACTCGAGGGTATCGCGAACGCCGTGTAGTCTTCATACTTACTTTAAAATAGAAAGAAAGTTTATAAAAACTTTATATCCTTTTATCGCTTCTTTTTCGTTTTTAATTTCGTCTTCAATACTTGACCTCCGACCTTTTTTTTTTATTCAGCAACACAAAGTTGGTTACAAACTGTAATAATTTTATAGACAGTAGAAAATTTTAAAGTTAAAAATTAAAAAAAAAACAATTTTTATTTTTAAAATTTAAAAGTACTTTCTATTATAACTTTAAAAAAAATTTTTTTTAAAGTTTAACAAAGTCGATCCCAGTGAGCGCCATGCAGACGTCAAATATGGCCGCCACCGCTCTTCTGTTCGCCCGGTGCGATGTGTACTGCAGTATATACACACACACACACATCGTTCATTTACTTCTCTTCTAAATGAAATACAACAAAAACAAATTGAAAAAATTCACAAATTGAAAACAAAGTAAGAAAGTTCTGTGAAATGTAAGAACTTACTTGTCTTCCAAACTTATACCGTCAGCTTACAGAAAGCCATAACAAGCTTGAAGTCTGCAAAAGGTCGTGCGACAAGTCTTTGTCTGGCTGCTGAAGCATTATGGGACAGCAGTCGAGAAAAATTTCCGTGGCGGATAGTGAGTGAGCTTTGTCGTAGGTTCGAAGATTTAGATGAAATCAACAAATAACTGAATAATCTGTTTTAAATTTAATATATGTATTTAAAATAGTATTATTTCATTTAATTTTGTTTAGCATTTTAAAGTTAAAAATAATTTGATTTGATAATTTAAGAAATACTCGTTATTAAATACTTTGAAATAAAACCAGTGAAGTCTTGTTTTCTTTCTATTTATGGCCTAAAAGAATAAAGAGGTTTCTGGTACTTTTTCGATGAAATTTCCAGCAGTTTTTACTCTGGAAATAAAGAATTAATTCTAAAAAAATAATTGCCTTTTTAATTTTTCCTGAAAATTTTTAGATATTTATTCAAATTTTTTGTTCTTTAGCAATATAAAAGAATTTAGAACAAAATTTTTTTTGAAAATGTAAATAATTATTTAAAAGGTGGTTTTGTTTAAAGATGCCTATAACAGATATATTTTTCTGCCCCACAATTACTGCACTCTATACAAGAAAAATAAAAATATATAAGGACTTTCCTTCCATGGTGAGTTAATAACCTGAAGTTATTTAAATTACACTTGTATAGTTCTGGGTGAGAAGTTAAAATTAGTAGTGATGTTCAGGCATATCCTGTCACTTTAGCATCTACATGCTTTACTAATCTTTTCCTGTCATATAGTCATGAGACTGCTTTGGTGTACAATGTTACTAATTTTACAATAGACATTTCTATTTCGTGATTCAAAAAATTTCAAAAGTTAAGAGAATGCCTAAAAATAAAACAGGTGAAAAATACATACAATATTTTTCTGACCTTGAATTTAAACATGTCATTTTTAAATTTTAAAAGGTAATTAACTATTCATGCAAGACTATCTTGGCAACCATATAAACAAGTTGCAAACCATCCATACCTTTTGTTGAAGTTGCAAAGAAACAGAATTTCTCTTCTAAGTTGGTTTGAAACACCAGATTTGAGTATTATTCAGAAGATCCCTTAAAACTGGAAACATTCTAGTAAAATATAAGCTGGAGATTTATTTGTTATTTTTATCAAGCTGTAAATTATGATTTTCAATTCATGATTTTTTTTTTAATTACCTATTTACAAACTGTTCAGAAGAACTAAAACATCTATAAATAATTCAATAAATTTTATATTAGGATGTTGAAGTGCACTTATTTGTTATTTTATCTTTCTGGAAATCTAAAATAAAATTTATAGTTCTTTTGCTAAATTAACAATGCTTTGTCAGAAAGCATTTCTAGTAGTAACAATGTGTCTCGCAAGAGTACTAGACACATTCAAATTAAACTACACTTGAAAAAGAATCACTATAATCATATCCGGCCAGGTTTCATTTGAACATTCCTCTCTAGTATCAATCTACATTTCCAGATCAAAATGGGAGTATAATAAATAATAGTTGTTTCAGTTACATTTGTAGATATCTTTTATTTAAGTCATTGCTATTACAGTAAATTTTTTTAATAAAATTGCAAATTCAGGTTTCAAATTATTTCCCCTTTATCAATTTTTTGCTAGAAATCATTAACTTCATAAATTTAAAAAAAAAATAAAGATGGCATTTTAAATTGATTTTCATAGCTTTATTATTATTATTATATGAAAAAATTTCAATTTCAAATAACTATTTTAAAATCAGAATGATTACTAAAATGATACTGATATCATTGTTAATTGGAAAGAATATGATAATTTGTGGCAACAGTTGTTGATGCATCCTATTTTACTAAACAAAATTACTAACGACAAAATGGAAAGTTCAGTTTCTTCAAAAATCCTTATTTTACATGAAATAAATAAATACAAACCATTCTAAAATAAGTTACAAAAATTAATCTAAAGGTAAAATAAACTATTAAAAATTTTTTTTCTTTTTATCCAAGCAAAACATTAATTTTTATAAAGAAATTAACTGCTTTAAAACATTAACTGATTTGTGCTTATAGTTACAATGGTACAAGTTGAAAATTGATTGCAAATGGAGAAAGCTTTGAATAGCAATGGTTGATTATTCACCATTATCAAGCAAACTCAAGGAAATGCATTTAACATGTAAAGGATCAATGTGGCAAAAATTTACTTTTATTTAGTAATAACAAGTTTTTGTTGTAAACTTCTTTTAAAACATTAGCAATGTAAACATTTCTAACTGTCAATACAGGCTGCTGCTATCTTATTTACCTACCTATAACAAAGTTACTATTTATTCTCTGCCAAGAGAATACAAGTTTCATTTATTTGTTTAATTTCAAGTGAAAACGAGTGGTTGTGGGTGCAATGTTATCCACACATTCTCATTGTTAGAATGTTTGAAAACTTTTCTGCAGATTTCTTGGGAAGTATTTCAAGTTTGATAAAACCTGTGAGCAATCATATTTATAATGTGAAAACTGTTAGCATAGTTAAGCTAACTTAAAGAGCTCCAGAGATCAACACAATTCTTAATTGATTACTATCATCACTGCTATTTATGCTTGCCAGTAATTTATCCCACTCACCATTAATTATATAATAATCATAGCTAATTTGTAATTATGATGCTTAGCATTAAATTTTTTTCTTGATTTCACTCTTCAAAAATCAGTAGTATTTTTTCTTGAAGGAAAACCAAAAGCAAATAAAGAACAGGCTTGTCAACTTCATCAATGATGAAAAGATATTTGAAAATAATTAAAATTAATTAAATAACCTTTAATAAAATTTCAATAGAAACCAAAGTTAATGGAAAAGAAATTGAAAGAATAAAAATAACTTAAAAATAGAAAATTCCTTTTTTTTTTTAATTTGGAATTTTCTGTCTCCAAATTTTATTAGTTTCATTAATTTTAATATTTACATCTAAATATTTTTCTTAAATTATTCAGATGTAAGTTTAAAATTTTTATACTGTGTTTAAAAAAAAAGTACACCCAGCAACAGGCTGTATCAACACAATAATCAATACTGTTTTAAAAGCAAAGTTGTGCATAATCACTTTGCATAAAATGGTCAAAGAAACTGGTCCCGTGAGCTGCCAAAGGCTTAGCGTCCAACCCTACCTACTTACCTCAACAGACCATTAGGTAAAACAATTTCCATTCTTGACACAAAGAAATAAATAAAACCAGTTAACTTTACATCCCAGTAATTTTTTAGCATTTTATTTTCTGGCAGAAAATCTTATGATTAATCTTTATTTATAAAGCACTAGTTTAAATCTCTTTTACTTGTTTGAAAAAAACTTTTGATCATCTTTATGAATCTATTTATTTTGTTCAATTAGAAATTGTAAAACTATATAGAAAAAATGGCTAAATATTCAGGTATTTAAAAGAAAATTCTGCCATTGTACAAATAGAGCCTCTTAAAATGACAATCCAGCATAGATAGATAAATAAAAAAAACTGCAGCTAAACTGGTATCTTTTTCAAAAATTTACTGAAACTCAACCCATTGTTTTGAAAATTTAGTGTCAGCATTTTGATATTTAAACAATACAAAATAAAACGTATATTTAAAATCTAAAACTGCCTGAAACCACGGACAAAAATTTCTAAAATTTTACAATTTTTCGATTTATCTCCCTTTGTTTCTGGCACTTAAAATTTCTCTCATATTCATTTTCTTGAATGTTTAATTGTGTAACAATTTTTATATATGTTGCATTTTAATATTATTAAATGCTTTCTGAAAACAATTTTTGAATATAAAAATTTGCATTCCGACACTAAGCATGTTATTATTATTAAAACATGAAACAAAAAAAAAGTTAAAGATAATCATTATTAATTGAATCACTTAAGAAACAAATCTCAACATAAGCCAGATGTTATTGAAGTAATGTTTTAATATTCTTTTTCACAGCAAAAATTTTCTTTATAACATTCTTTTTGTATAGCTTTCAAATTCAATGAATGCAATTTCACTTTTAAAGTTATAAATAAAATACTTAGAAAAGTAATATCAAAAAGTTATGTAACCCAACAATTCCATTATATACTTTTAATTACATATCCGGAAAAGTAAAACGTTTTTAATTCAAGTTAGGCTTGCTGCTAAATCTCATTGTTGCTTTTCCTAAAGAAATGTAATAACTTTTTTAAAAAGTTAATAATTTGGGAAAATTTAAAGTTGATGCACTATTTGACTTACTGTACGTATACACAATGGCACACATCTGCCTCTGCTCATACTAAAATTTACTGAATTTCCATTTAAAATACATGAAAATAATTCATACTAGCATCTTAAGTTATTCTACAAAATTTATGTAGGACTTTATTTCAAAAAGTATTGCATTCTTTACTAAAAATTAATTTCAATAATTCATTCCTATTCTAAAAAAAAAATCAATAAATTTCTTCTACAAATATTTAAAAAATAATCTAGCTTTCATCAGAGTTTGATTCATCATTGTGCATTCTCATATGGCTTGCATGCTCTTTGCGACGAGAAAATGTTTCGTTGCAAATTTCACACCTGTAAGGTGGCTTTCTATTGTGGATTAGATGATGTTTAGCAAGATGGTTGCTGCGGGAAAAGGTTTTGTCACAGTGTTCACACTTGTAAGGTCGCTCTCCACTGTGGACCCGTACATGCCGTGTCAAATTGCTATTGTCAGAGAATGTTTTATTGCAGAAGTAACACCTGTATGGCTTGTCTCCGGTGTGGGTTCTCAAATGTTTTGTAAGAACACCACTGTCTGAAAAAGCTTTTAGGCAATACAAGCACTTGTGTGGCTTTTCACCACTGTGTATCAGCAGGTGTCTGGTGAGATTACTTTTGTCAGAAAACCGCTTATCGCACAAGTCACACTGGTGTGGCTTCTCACCACTATGAACACGCTGGTGTGCTTTGAGGGCACCACTTCGGGGGAATATTTTGTCACATAAGTTACATTTATAGGGCTTTTCTCCACTGTGATTTCGCACATGTCTAACAAGATTACTATTGTTTGAAAACTTTCTATTGCAATGCATACATTCGTATGGTTTGTCTCCACTATGAACTCGGAAGTGTGTTCTAAGGTCACTGCCACGCGAAAATCTTTTCCCACAAACTTCACATCTGTGTGGTTTTTCTCCAGTATGTATTTTAATATGCTTGTTCAGAGCACTGCTGTCTGACAGAATGTTCCCACAATATTTACACTGGCAAGGTTTTCTCTTTTTGGAGGCAGACTGGCTCAACTGGTTGGTGGAAACCATATTTGACTTTAACTCTTCAAGCTTTATGGCTTTTTGACATAATTCGTGTATCTGAATCTGCAAACTGTGAGAGACAATTTTTTTAAAATCTAAGTTAATTCCAAGATGTTTTTTTTTAAAACTATTACCTGGATGAGTTAGTTTTGAAAACAAATGTCCAGAATTTTGTCCAAAGCTTGATGATTGAAAAGTATGATTAAAAGTACTTGATCCTGAAAAAAATTCGACATTCTCTCTTTTAACTGAAATCTGAGAATTATCATAGGAGTATTCATCTGATATTTCTGCTTTCACTTTTACAGAATTTTCTTTTATTTCTGTATCTGAAGTAGAATGATGTGAATTTTTTGTATCAGAACCTGTAGAATCAGTTGTTGTCTCTTCTTGTAAAGATTCTGATTCTTCTTCAGCTGACGTGGGTTCATTTATTAAATCTTCACAATCATCATCTGATGTTTCACAGTTATTTAACTCCTCAGTTCCTTCCTTTGAAACTGAATCATCTGATTTATAGTATATATCAGTGCTGTCTGAATCATATAGCACTGATTCAATTTCACTATTTATTCTTGGCATTTTTTTCTTCAATGCTGGCACCAAACGTTTCTGATCTTTTTTTTGATAATCCTACAAAAAAAAGGTGAAAAAGATAATTTGTTTATAAGATAAAAACTGAAATTGTTAATATCTTTAAAAAATGAAGTCTAATACTTAATTTTGTTATTCCTCTAATTACATTCAAAAATTAAAATACTGGTAAATCATCCAGGTTTAACATTTTTGGAACCAGTTAGATTGCAATGCAGATAGAAATGCAATGTCATAGACAGTAAACATCACATAATACCAACTACATTACAGAGGCAAACATTTATCTGTCAGTGATACTATAAAATAATATTGGTTCATTCATGCTGAATCATTTAAAACTTTAATTTAGTCAATTGTTAATAACCAAACTGGGAATTATCTAAAATATAATGTAAAGAGAACTTATTTTGGTTGTAGCAGTTTTATAATTAGAGCTCTGATTATTCCACTTTGAGATTACATATTCAAGATTATATTAGAGGATGTTGCTTCTGCTAAAATGGAGATTTTAGATAACTTTGCTAAAAAACACATTGCTAGTTCATTGGAGAAATGTGTATAGAATAACAAGCATGATCTCATAATTTAATCTCATCGAATAAGCTTCTGATAATCTAATCCTTCTTAAAATATTTAGCTTCCAAATGAGGTTATCCAACAAAAACAGAATATCAGTTTCCTCTCTGTATTATTTGATGCAAATCAAATGATGTCTCAAAAGGCTTAACACTCGTAATGGGTAAAGATAATTTTTGAAATAAATGTACACTTTTCTATTATTGGTCTTTATTAAGCAATGTTATCAAGTCTCATACTGACTCGAATAAATTTGTAACAAAGTTACTCGTTACTGGAGAAGATAAACATTAAAGAATTTTAAAATCTTGTAATCATTTTTTAAAAATGTATTTTAAAGTCAGATAATAAATAACAGACTTTCATTTTAAACACACAATAAGCAATACAAAGGTTGAAGCAGCAAAATTCAGAAATTCTCAGTTAAATACAAACAAGCATAGTTATTATATTGTTTACACGACACTAAATTCATTTCAAATAGAATATTTCATTTAAATTAAGGAAGTGTTTGTTCTTTTTAGAACTTGAAAAATTAAAATGCTTTAGTTACATGTTTGAATTATTGCTTTTAGAAAATAGTTTAAATAGTCCAAGCCAACCGAGGCGGTCTAGGAAAAGATCTGGGTAGTAGAAGGGTTATAATTATATACTTAAATTATTATGAACTAAAAAAAAACAACAAACAAACGAATAGATGTGCCTTTCTAGTAACAAAATTTTTTAATTAAAAAAAAAAACATGAACAAAGCAATTAAAATAACATTTCGTCGAAAATTTTAAATATTCATTTTTACTCATTAAAATTAGATCTAAAACTACATAACATCTTTGCCTCTGATATACTTCGTAAATCAATTATATTTCCATAAAATTAATGAATACTTTGCTTTTAAATTTCAATAACTAAAACAGTCATTAATAAGAACGAGACACACACACACACACAACTCTTTCACTTTGCTGTAGACGGTATACAGCGAAAAAGTACAGGCAGCTGCTTTCTTCAATAGATCGGATCGTTGTAGTCGTAGGTCGACATCTAAAATCTAACACTTGAAACTAAAATAAAACTTTGCTAACCTCATGGAACTAAATATTTAATATATTTTTCAAAAATATTTACATGAATACGAAAAATTAAACGATCTGGCGTATTATCTGTGAACAATAATCACTTACCAAATACTGGGCGCCATATTTGTCCTCAAATTGACTTCGGTATTTAAAAATAGAAAGCGTTCCAAACCGGTATACCAAATGACGGCCACAGTAGTTTTGGAATTCTATTAAATTATATATATTACTCAAACAAATATATATATATACTAATTTTTTTTTAATTTTAGAAATTAATTTAAAGATATTTATGTGTATTTTATATATTTAAATATTAGCCATATATAATACGAAAAAACGGACGGAAGTTTTTAAAAATCACGAAAACTAATTTGAATTGTTTCATTTTTTGAGTATTTGCATATAACAACATTTTAAACTGTTATAATAATTCCCACATTAACGCAAAATTGTTATTTTTTAGAATTATCCGTAATTTTTCAAATTTCATTTGCTACATGAACCTGTTTAGTTTTTACAAGTAGCCTCAGTATATATGTATATATACATTATATATATATGTTCGCACAGAATAACAGCCGCTACTTCGAATCATACCATTTAACAGAATAACTAAATTTCATTATTTTTAATTAATAGTGTTGTATCTCCGGAAAGAAAAGTAAGTAAAGTACATTTTTAAAATTCAAATACTATTAATTGACCTAAATTACAGCCAAAACAGGATTAAAAACAAAAATTAATTCGTTTTTGAATATATTTTTATTTTCTTAAAATATGGTTATTGTTACATTTCAACATTTCTGAATGTGCATAAATAATGTACAAGTAAAGCTATCAAGAGTGATGGTGTAGTCTCATTTGTTTTTATCATAGTTTTTTTTGTTCATTATTTACTTTTTCTCAGTAGTCTCTTTCGAATGTTTAGAGTACTTATCAAATTGTTTGACTACAATGACCTTTGGATGATACTGAAAAATATTGCTATTAACTGTATAGTAGTTAACGGAAACACATCTTGTTTGCAAGACTTTGACCAAATGTCGACATTCCAAATAAACCAATATTATTAATTATTCAAAGATTAGTTTTTGTGTTCATGTAGCAATTTTCTTTGCTTAGATGCAACACTACATTTTTCTCACATTAGCATCCATAATATTAGATATGAATAGTTGTTTTTCCTCTCACTTTCCTATTTAGTAACATAAAAAGCACTAAGAAATTTTTTCTAGATATATATAGAATTCCTTTAACTTTACCTTTTGTATTCACTTAAAACTGATGAAAACCCACACTGTGTACACACACTGATGAACATTACAAAGATGGATTCTTAAAAATTGATACTGCTCTACCAGAGACAGATAACTTAATTACCAGTAATATACCAAATGACATTCTGCAGTATTCAGACACCATGTAAGCAAAGCTAATAACTGTTGTGACATTTTCTTATCACTTAATATTTGCTTTCTTTATTTTCTTTAACTTTTGTTTGAAAGAGTAATGTTAATTGTCTACAAGTGTTCTGAGTTTCACTAACCAAGATCATGCATTCTTTTGGACCATTTACTGGATTTATGTAGGAACTTTCCATTCCACCACATTTATATCTATTAATGAAAGTTAACAAGAAAAAGATTATCACTATCACAAAACCAAGAGCTGTCAATTTTTTAAAATTGTCAGATCTAAATTAACACAAGTTTGTCATTTTCCTACCAGGAAAGAAAATTCTTAAAGTGAGAGTTGAATAGCACTTAACTTTGACAACTGAGTCTCACCCACTTCATTTTTTGTTTTATTTTTCTATGGAAACCATGGTGCCTGTCATTATTCAAACATCACATTTTAATGGCATCTGGCCAGTGTTTTTATTGTACAGATATTTAAAATCTCTATCACTTATTTCTGCATTCTGCTTCCCCTGTAAGACAAATAGCAAAGGGAATAAAAGATATAAACTTTATTTGGTTAATTTTTATACAAGAAAATGGGCTTAGCAGGTTGATACTTATGGAAAATTTTCATCGAGGTCTCTTCCAGCTTTAAGAACAACATCTTTTAGTTCTGCATCCTGAGCCCAGTTTATCCCACTGCTGATGATGAGGTTCTGAAGAATGTGTCTCTGGGCTTGTACTGACATTGATACATTTTCCAACTTTTCTTTAAGGCTGTTTAAAAAAAAAAAAAAAGGTATTTAAGGTGTTAGAAAACAAAACAAGGTCAAACTAATATGTACCTGAGCTGCCAACCTATTTCAATGGACTAAAAAGACACCTTTTTTAAAAAGGGGATCCAGGCCTAAATATAGCCCCACCTGGCATGTTATATAGTAGATATTATTTTATTCACATTTCAAAAATATAAATTGTTCCTTGTTTGATACAATGAAAGTAAGTGAAAAGAAAAAGAAGACATTTTTATACTATCAATAAAGTTGTCTTATGTCAATCGTCCAGTAATGGAAACCTTCAATTATTTGAATCATGTATGCTTCTGGATGGGGTAGTGAATGGCAAGAAATATTATTCACTTCCTGCAAAATACTAGACTAAGTTTTGAAGCAGAGTTTGCAGAATTTTAACAATTCCTCACAGGACTGCAGAAAGCAATGGCATACTTTTGAATTTATTTTTACCAATAATTGGGAGTTATTTTTATCTAATTACAAAGTTCAATACTGTGATAGTTGGCAAGGGAGCTTACTCCATTATGGAAAAGAGAGAAAAAGGATAACACTACATGAATTTCAAATTTCCATGAGAATTTCACTAAATTAGGACTAGCAAGCAAGCAACAGACAAAATGAATCAAATATTTGGAAGTCTCCAGTTAAATTTGGCTGCTCTAGCAAAAATGGAAGATAAATTAAATAAAACACTATGTTTGCCTAGTTTTATTTACCTACCTGTTTTGAAGTTATTTTAAATTTATATACCACTAAAAAAATAATTTTTGAAAAAAGCCAAATCATTATTAAAAATATATTTCACTGATGGAAGACTTGGCCATTCCAGGGGTTCAAATCCACACCACATGAAATAAAACTTGATATGTTATATCTAAAAATGCAAAAAAAAAAAAAAAAAAAGAGAATCTTAGAAAAAATGAAAATAAATTATAAACCTTGCAACTTTGGCACATTTATCAAACCCGCCTCCAGTTTTCTTCAGTGATTCATTTCTTTGTTGTAATTCATTCATCAGCTCACGATTCTGTATCATTCTTGCTGAAATCAAATTTGATAGATTCTGCAATATTAGTTAAAAATTTTATAGAATTAATATTTAAAATTTTCACAGATTAGATTAAAATGCTAATTGTTAGCTGGTGGTAGAAATTTGGCCTGTATGCAGGTAGTGAATCAGATAAAGCCTTGCTATGAACTCTATTCCACTATAGCATAATGTGGTTGCCATGAAGGAGACTATATCAGAAAGAGTTCAACATATGTAAATTCATTAAAATATTTCCAGGTTCACACTAACTTTAAAAATTCAATGATATCAACTTGCAGAATTAAAATAGCCTTCCTACTGACATTACAGCTGCCTGTCATTTCTTCTCAAAAACAAATATTCTTATACAATCCTATTGCAATGAGAATAGGTACTATGGGTTGTCTGCTTCCTAGAGCAGCAAAATTTTCTATAGCTTTTGTCTGTTGATCATTTTTTCACCCATTTCTTACCAGAGTCTGGCTATCTTAAAAAAACAGAAAACCACATCTGATGTATGCATTATCAAATGACCTGAAATCAGTCATCACAATTACAAAAAGTATAAAAACCAGTGTTTACTGAAACTTTTCCCCTGAAATTTTATTTATCTATTCATTTCTTGTTTTAACGAACAATTTCCATGTTTCCAAATATTTCCTTGACCTTGTAGAAATCTACCATTTCCAGTAGTCATTACTGACATCTGTGAACCCAGCATTTAGAATATACTGAACAATTAAACATATTTTTACCTAGTTTGGGTATTACAAGTTTAAAAGTTTAATGGGAGTTAGTAGAATTTACAAAATAATTACAAGATTCTGGTATGTGAGTAACTCTTTCAGTTATAATAGTAGTCATAACAATAAACTGGCTAAAGCATCAGCACAGCTTGTTATTAGAGAAAGCTTAATTAAAGAATCATATATAAATGGAATACATTATAGTTGTTGCCATTCTTTTACCTGAGGTGCCTCATTGTAGTAACAAAATATTAGCTTAAGCCATTGTTTTCCAAACCATGGGAAGGGGCATAGCCTTTGGTGAGTGTTTCAGAATAACAATGGAAGAGTTGAAAATGATGATAGCCTAACCTTCCTAATGAACTTTCCCTCACATGTTTTTTCCTCTCATATTTACTCACTTCTAACAAGCATTTTTTCATGACATTGTGTCAGAATAAAAATTTTTTTCTATCATCTTATGAGGTGGGTGTTTAATACAGAGGCCTAAGTCAATGCCCAGAAACAATGTTGGCAGCACCTTGTTGCTGGGATATTTTGTCAGTTGTGTCAAGGCCACCTTGAGAGATACTTCATTGTCACTTGAAAGGTTCCAGTTATTGTTCTTATTACTGAGTGCCTCTGAAAAGCTGGAGAAATTCTTAAATGGTTAAAAAAGGAAAGACAGTGAAGCAAGTTCAATCAAAGACAGTGGGGTGAGTTTAAGTGATAGAACAGAATAAAAAAAAAAACAAAATTCAGAAAATATGATAAAAAATACCTGCCACTTGGACAGGTACTGATGTTAATGGAGAGGAGGGGCTTCACTATTGATTATGCATGACTATTTTGCTGCAGATAACATGAAGCCTAATAAATTAGAGCAGCAGTCTGAAACACTGCATCCTGAATATGTTGGTAAATCAGTGGACTTGTAAAAACTGTTGAATCAAAAGCTTTGCTTGCATCATACAAAATTGCATATAGAATAAGATGTAAGAAGCCTCATTTGATAAGAAAAAGTTTGGTGTTACTTGCTGCTATTGATATAGTAAAAATAATGCTCAGGGAATCAGGTGCCAAACAGTTGTGCAGTATTCAACTTGCAGATAACAAGGCCAAAATAGTTTCAGATACAAGTGAAGACCTGTGATCAGCTGATTGAAAAATTTAACACCTCACATTTTGGGTTGCAAGTAGATGAGGCAACTGATGTAGTTTAAGATGCTCATTTGATTACTTATGTACGTTATGTTGCAGAATTTGAAATTAAAAAGGATAAATTAAAAAGGATATGTTGTTTTGAAAACCTATCAATTGAAGAGCTACATCATTGGAAGTGTTCAATATTATTGACAACTTACTATATGAAAATGATATAAAATGGGAGAACAGCATTGGGCTATGCACTGATGGGTCTTGGTCAATGTCTGCAGGACATGCAGGACTTTAGGCACTAGTGAGAAAGGTCTCACAGGCTGTCTAGATGCACTGCATGCTTCATAGGCAGGTACTTGCCTCCAGTAATAAGTGAAGAGCTGAAGACTGCTCTTCAAGTTGTCAGAATTGTAAATTACATTAAAAAATAGTCCATTGAAAGGAAGGCTCTTTGCAAAATTGTGTTGGGGACAGGACACACTGCTCTGCTGTATTATTGTGAATCACTGGCTCTTCTGTGCAAGTACTTACAAGTGTTTGAAATAAGGAATTAAATAAGTATTTTCTTTAACACCAATAATAACTCTGATGCTAATTTGTTTTATGATATTCTAATCAGAAGTTTGCATATTTGGTAGATATTTTTGAAAAACTGAATCATTTGAATAGGTGAATGTAAGGTGCTCAGATAAATATTCTGACCCAGAATGATAAAGTGAATGCATTCAGAAAACTATTATTATGGAAAAGAAATTTAGAAAATATCTCTGATGTTCCCTACATTAGAAAAATTTATTCACAGCAGCAAAATGGAAGCCAACACTGAACTATTTATTGAACACTTCACAGCAGTAGTTTTCATTTTATTTTAAGGATGCAGATGTCTCAAAAGATGAATGGATAAGAAATCCATTTCCTGCTTAGTGTTTGTGGATTGAAAACTTCTGAACAAGAACAACTAAGAGACCTGTCAAGTGATGGTTCATTACAAAAGTCATTTGATCCAGAAAATCTTTCTAAGTTTTTCTGCATGACATAAAAAAAAAAAAAGTATCTCATTTTGTCAGACAAGGCAATGAAAATTCTTCTATCTTTTGTTACATCATATTTGTGTGAAATGGGATTTTCTGCTCTAGCAGCCAAGAAGACAAAGTACTGCCCTTGGTTGATTATAGAAAAGGAACCAAGAGTTGCTATTTCAACAATGACTCCACAATTTGAGGAACTTTGAGCTGAAAAGCCAGCTCCACACATCCCACTAATAAAAGTTAGTTATTGGTTTCATGATTTGAGTGTTTTTTTTCATTTAATTAAAAATTTTTTTATAATTTAAAGTTTCTTGCTAATATTTAAAAAAAAATGATTAAAGACAAGCAATATATATATATGCAAAACATATTCAGCATGAAGGAGTGGGGTCCAACAAAAATTTTTCTCAACAGGGGGGGGGGGGAGTGCCACTATATAGTGTGGAAACCACTGGCTTATATCATTTCCTGCTGTTACTTCAATATTTGTTGGAAAACTTTAATGGCAATGAAATTGCAATGTTATATTCTGAACATTACCATCCCATTCACTTGGATAACAAACTACTGCCCTATGGCATAGAGTTACCAAACACTCTACTAATTTCATAAAACATTAAATGAGCCCACATTGGATGAAGTGGGTTTCAATTTCATCATCTAAACGTTGTCCAGAGATCATCAGACTCATCTCTACAGAAGCCTAGTTTATTCTTTCAAAATACTTCTGTTAGGTCTAAATTTCTCAAGACTCATAAGCATTTTTTTGGAATAACAAATAGTAGCAGTGCAAATTAATCATTATATGTATATATATCATATATACACACACACACCTTGTTGAAAGATTAACTTTAGATTTCTTAACATTTCACTCATTAATTATATCTCATTTCATATATAATCATTTTATTAGTATATAAACATACACACACACACACACCTTGTTGAAAGATTAACTTTAGATTTCTTAACATTTCACTCATTAATTATATCTCATTTCATATATAATCATTTTATTAGTATATAAACATAAATTGATTTTAAAAACCTATACATGTAAAAAAGTTTATTTCTGAACTTCTGTTACAATAGACTTTTCTTTATGCTCAATGAATATGTTACCAGCAAACCTACAATTAAGATGACAAATGTATATTTCTAAAACATTTTAAGCAACAAAAGCAGATTACTTAAATTTTCAAAACATGTTTTCATGCTGGTTTTATTTTGCACTTACCAAAAGAACCTTTTTTCAAATTTTCAAATGTTACTTGTAATGACTCAAGTTCCTGCAGAAAGAGAAGAAAATTGGAATATAGTAGAAAGAGGTCTAATGTCCTACAACCAACCAAAGCTATTTAAATCAACTTAATTGTATATATTATATAATGTAAGTATGCAATTTCTTTCTCTATTACATGGCTAATGTTTTTAAAATCAGTTTAGAAAATGCTAAAGATATTGCTTACAATAATGTGCTTAATCTAAGAAGATACTTAGAAATTAGATTCACTGTTTCTCCTCATCAGACACTGAATAAGAGACAGGTTTTCAACAACAAAAAATAAATATATGAAAATAGAGAGCTTCTAAAAGTGGACTTGATGAAGTGTGTTTTTAGCTGAAATTTTTTGGGTTAGCTTACTAATATCATTTAAGAATTAAGTTAAAGACATTTTTATTAAAAACAAATCAGGATTGGATATGTGGTAATATAGTGAATCTACCAATGAATAAGCATCAACAAATTCTCACCTAACTATGCTTCACATTAAAAATATTTAGTAATTCATGGTAGTAAATAAAAATTAGCATACACAAATGAAAGCATGAGCTAGATATTTTTATTCACTTGTTTTCTTTTTTAATTTAATAGCTTGGTCTCTTTACTTACATTGTGTGTGCAAAGTCATACTGTACAGTGTAACTGTGTTTACACATGTCTGTCTTTTTATACAATTTTAACACTTTTCATCACATTAAAAAAACATTGTAACTTTTCCCCACAATAACACTACTAAATGTTATGATGCAGATATTTGTTTAAATAATGTTTGGTCTACAATTTTCTGCTTAGTTAGTACCAAAATGGTCTAAGAGTCACTTTTAAGTACATAAAACAATTTTTTTTGTAAATAGATTCACCAACCTCAAAGCAATTTGTATGACCTGAATTCTTACTTTGACTTTTAAATTGTACTCTTCAACAGGGTATTATACTATGACTTTTTACTTCAAATAGTATTTAATCAAATAATAAATACTATATAATAGGTATTTTTTTACTCTGATTAGCATGTCTATATATTAAGGTAATTGACTCAGTTTATTAATATTTGTTTAAATTAATAGATTTCATAATTTATCTTGTTATTTGTGAAGTGTATTTAGAGTCAGGTATTGCAGAGGTCAGCCTGTTTCTCTTGTATACAATCACTGAATTGTAAGGAATAATAAAGAAGAAGCATTTGCACTTGCCAATAAAAACATGATTCTCAAAGCATGCTCAATAGTCAAAGGATTGATTACTTTGAGTATAAATAAAAATATGCACGACATGCTCTCCACACACAAACATAACACAAAAGTGCACATAGCATACAACTTTAACATTTAATATTTTGAAAGAAATAATATGCTATTCAGAGATTCAGAAAAAATCCTGCTAATTCTGTAGGGCTGCCAGATCTGCAAACACAAAAACATTCAACAGTGGGAAAACTGGCTCTTGGTACATGCATGAACTAAACAAGTTGTCTACACCATTTAGCTCTAAGTATATTTTAAATAAAATATCTATTTAAGAATGGTGGTAGGGGGAGGTATTATTACAAAAATATTATTATTTTTATGTTGCTTCTCTATTTAAAATTTAATATGGCACACTTAAAAAAGGGACTCTTGTGCTTTCTGAGCTAATTGTTGTTAATGTATGTATATGGCTAACCTTGTGGCTCTTGAGAACTTCAGATGCTAACTTGGCTTGTTCAAGAACAAAACCTGCAAACAAACTGAAATAAGAATTATCAATCCATAAATCAGGGTGGTATCTGACTTTAAAAGGCACTTATATACAAAAAAATATCAGAACAGATCAACAATTCTTTAAAAATTTCTATGAAGGTAAATTGTAGAAATTATTTAAGTAAGTAAATCAAGTGTCTACAAAAAGTAAAGGGTTAGTTCCGACATTCCCCATCAAATTATAAATAGTTAGAGAACTAACAAAAGAACCTGTCTTTTTTGTGATCACTCTCTTTCCATTCTTAGAACTAAACTATGGTGGGGGGAAGGGAGAGATCACCAGAACACAGATATCCATTAGTCTGTCTTGTAACTGATTAATGTGATGGGGAATGTCTGAAGTAACCCTCTACACTTCGAAGTAAGCAAAAATACAACAATAGCAGAGAACTAAGCTAACAGTAAAAATTTTTAAACACCTGGATATTTAAAACAGTGTTCATTATCAACAAAATAATCCTCCAAATGAAAATACAAACAAAGTCTGTGGTTGTGTCAAGCACAATACACCCCGCAACACACATATAAGGTAAAAAATACAAATTACATGCACACAAAAAAAAGATTAATGAATTTGTTTTGTTAATTTTTAAAAGCATTTTTAATTCATAAAAGAACAAAATAATAAGTTCTTAGTCTGTAGAAGATCAGACCAGTATCTTGACATCTTCCAAACAAAATTTGTGTCTAGGTGATCAGAAAGGGAGGAGTGGGTCCCTCCATTATAGCATTCCCTCAATCACTAAATTGTTTGCTGATGCAAGCAAGCAAGCAAACAGAATTAACATTTAATTAAATAAACTAGATACAATCTATCAGAAACAGGATCTGAACCATAAATAGAAATAAAGAACTAACTGTGTATTGATATTAAAAACAGATTTTTAAAACAGAAAAAGATACAAGTTAAACAATTTTACAATTTGTTTCATTTGAAAAGTAAGAAAGCCCAAACATGGGATAAGAAGAAAACTGGTCTTCTTAGGAGCCGTCATCAACACAGACTTATCTGACTTTAGTCTAGAAACACTTGATGTTTCAGCCATGGATAACAGAAACAGGAAAACTGGTCAAAATAAGTAGATCAGTAATGAATTTAGCACCTTCATCAAATTTTATCAAGTGGAATATATTTTAAAGGCTACTAAATATTAAAATGAATACTTGATTAATTTTACAAAGCATAAGAAGGGAAATATTCCATTTCTTTGTAAGATTACATGTGAAACAAGAGTATCAAGGAAAGGCAGTGGCCCATTAATACTTTATGATAAATTTCAAATTAGTCTGGTGAATAGGCTGGGTGAGGGAGAACTTCACACTCCAATGTGTTCAGTTTCTGAAGAGTCACTTTTGCAAAATGAGGATGAACATTGTTATGGAGCAGGATTAGACTTCTTCGATTCACCAATGTCAGATGACATTGGCAGATTTTCCGATGAACGTTTAATTCCCGACTGTACCTTTCAGCTGTGATGGTTTCGTCAGGTTTTTTGTTTCTTATGACAAGTGAAGAGCAGATCTCCAATCAACGATTTTGTTGTTGTTCATTCAACTTGTGAGGCACCCACTTTTCAAGCTTTTTCACCTGGCCGATTGCGTCAAGATGCCTGGAAACAGTTGCAGTGCTTACATCAAGCTCTCTAGCAATTTCTTGCACTGTTTTTCTTGGATCAGCTTCAAATGAAGTTTTCAGACAGTCATCATCACAGCTGGAAGAATGTCTGCTACATTCCTTATCTTCGAGACTCAAATCTCCTAATCGTTACTTTGCAAACCATCATTGTACCATGTGCTCATTTGCTGTGTCCTTACCCCATGCCCTGCTTAATGTTATGAGTAGCCTCGTTCACTCTGTGACCTAGTTTGAACTCATGAAGCAAAATGACATGAAAAACTTTTCTATCCATACTTCACTCAGAACCCTGAAACAAATATCCATTTTATGATTTTTAAAAAGGCAGGTTTTGCATAATGTGTGCCAAAGCACATGCTACAAAATGATATATAACTTATCTACATACACCTTCACAAGCATGCAAAAAATGAACCTCAAATTAACATAATATAAAAACTGACAAAACTTTTGTAACAACCTAATAAGTACAATTTATTATTACAAAAGCAGCACACATCAGTGGTGGCTAAGTGAAGAAGTTTGCACATTACATGTTCAGATATTGTAGGCATTATAAAAAGAGAATGGTATAATTTGTTAATACAAATATCACTAGCATATTACAAAGACACATTTGTAAATGGCAGTAACATCACCTTTGTTATGAAAGTTGTGATTACTTTTCAATACAGTGAAAAAAATGAAATCAATCTTTAACCATGTGAGCTAACTGAATTAGGTTGTAAAGTATTGATTAAAAAGTTAGCTAAGTTAGTATAAAAGATAAAACAGGTTTTATAGCACAGTTAAATTTGTGGACTTAGGAAGGCCAGAGCTAGTATAAGTAGAATCAGAAATAACATTATCATTTTTTAAGGTCACCAAACATCTCTGTATCTTTCTAGACACTTTACATAAACATGAAGTGGTTCATCATTACATTTTAATTCTTTAGAACCATTATGAAATTTTGCTAACATAACAAATTTTATTAGGGGTAACCACCCTGGCACTTTTATGAGGATGAACAAGTGATTTATTTTCACAAATATTATATAGAACTTCATACATATTCTGTCATGAAACAAAGCTCACTTGGAGATTTACAAAAGGTAAACCAAAATTAGTTTACATACAAGACTATTCAGGAAATATTACTAAAAAATTTTATAGATTTCTTTAATGTTCTTAATATGCAACACATAACGGACTCTTTCCTTTATACAAAATTATACCAAATACATTTTTTTTTAAAATTATAACGAAATTAGTAGTAGTTCTTTTTTTAAAGGTTAGTTAAGTTACTTTTTTATGTAGACTAACTACTGCATACATGAAATGTTTCATATTAAGCTACCTATATATTTTAATAAATGCTTTTTATAAAATTTCAGGGATGCAAGTAAAGATCCCTATTTTTCTGTTACTCACCCTTGTTTTTCTTTCTCCACCTTAAAAAGATTGTTTAACAACTTCTCTTCCAACTGAACCCTTCAATTAGCAAACAAAATCAAAGCTTTAAATGCAAATATAAAATAACAGGTACAAATTTCAGATATTAATTATATTGTAAAACAAAAAGGGATATATATCAAAATAAAACTTGAAATCCAAATTTGTAGCTACCTTTCAATAATCAGTTCTTTCTGAGCCACATCTGTTGATTCTCTGAAGAGTTCATCTTGCAGGATATCAACCCTGCAAGTGATAGAAAAATTTGATATTATCAGTCAGGTTATAATGCACTCCAAAATGAGAGTTGCAAGCTCATCAGACAAACACTACAAGTACTGAAACATTTTTGAAAATCTCATTTTCTCCTAGCTATTATTGAAAACAAAAAATATATATACCAAATTAAAGTTCTGGTTTAGCACTAAAAAGAACAAACTGTATTCAAACACAAACAAGTTAAAATTGCCAAAAATAAAGTTTTAACATCATCAATAACAACATACTTTATTGTTTCATCAGCCACTAGTTGTTAACAGGTCCATAGTATATTACATTAGTGAAGATGGTGCCTAGCTCATCCAAAAAGTGCCTAATAGTCAGTTTACAATGTTGCTTTGCCTTATGAAAGCTTGTGTTAGTTTTGATCTACTGTCCATGTTGCTGTAGAAGAGGAAGATCTAGATACAGAATATTTTCTGCATACTTTGGTGTCAGATGCTGTTTCAGAACCATACTTGACTGTAAGAATTAGTGCTCACATCAGCCCACACCAAATCTGTTGTGCTCTGACAAAACAGTAAGGTTCATGTGGATGGTGCATTCATCAAAATGATAAACTGAAAACATGTTAAAATGTGTAAAAGCAATTATATCACTAGCATCCTAATATAGTTCTTGGAAAAGATACATGGATGCAGTATATATTGCAATAAAATTTTATTCATTTTTACTTGCCTTTCATAAATCTCCACCAGATCCTTTGAGACAAGTGCTTCATCTTTAGCTACAAAATAAAAATTACCAGGTCAGATGTTCAAAGGTTCAAGAAAGCTTATTAAAATTCAAAAATATTTGCTGTATGAAAGGACCCCCAACAGGTTTTGTACATTAATTTTAAAATTAAATTAAAATTTTTTTAAGAATCTCAAGGACCATGCATTAATGTCCAATTTACATTAGAAAACCTTTTAAGTTTGTAGTTTTTTTCTTTGGCTGTTTTTGGCAATAAGAGTACTGTAATCAGTTCACATTTGTCTCTACCCTTCTGTTTATCTTCTTTAAATCCTAAATTTCAACAGTAAAAGCATTTAATTCTGTCATCGAGTTTTTAACTTCACTTTCTTTATTGATAAAAAATCCAAAAAACAACTTAAATAATTTCTGGACATCAGTACATGCCAGTAAGTTGGATATATTCAGTAATTTATCAAGTTTCTATCTGCAGCATGAAATTACAAATCTTTAAAAATGTTTGATGCTAATATCTTATTTTTCATGTATATTCAAAACTGCTGAAAAGCATTATCATATATACAATCTTAGTTTCTATCATTATTTTCCTGATCAGTGAATACAAACACAAAAAGCCATTTAAAATTTTTCAAGTAAATTCATTAATTAGTAAGTGCTGTAAACAAACAATGATTTTTAATCACAATAGTACACCAAACTAAAATCATGACTTAATTTATTTGGTGTCCGAAAAATCATATAAACAAAATCATCTTTGCATAATAGAAAATTGAATAAGATGCGAGTTGAATGGTATCAGAAGTAAGTTAAGAAAAAAATTAAAAAAAAAAAAAACAATTTCATTTCTAAAATTCAAACAGAAAACATTGATTTTACCTTTGTTGTATTTTCAAAAATCTAGCCTATGTATTTCCAGACTAAAATAGGAATCCAAATTTCTAAAATTTCAAACATCTGTACAAACCTGGTTTCTATTCTTCCCCTTTTCCAATGAAGCTAATTGAGATATAAAGAATGTCCTATCTGCTAAGCACCTGGATTGACACATTGAAATATTTTTCTTATTATTTTTAGAATATTTGATTCTGTCTTTTTGGAGAAGGGGTTATGATGCATTGACTACAGGTGCAGTAGATGTGGTTTCACAGTTCTAAGATCTAACAGTAAGGACATAGATCATTAATTACACTGGTCAACAAGTATTTTTCATCAAGCATATGTCAAGGTGTACTTAGTGTAGTTTTTAATGCTGATTTCAAATATACAATTAGTTTTTTGACATCACGTACAGTTTTCAAGATGAGAAAGTTTTTTGGTTTTAGCTCATGCATTATATAGAAATTCCAATTAATCATTTACACCATGGAAACATACCTTTAAAATAAACTACATTATTCATTGCTGCATAGTTCAGATGCAATATTTCAACATCTTAAATTAACCAATCAAGTTTTGTCTGATGAAATAGGTATTTCAACATCTCAAATTGTCCAGTCATAATTGGTCTGATGTTAATGGGAATGCAGGCAGGTTTCACAAAATGCTGTTGTTTCTTGTGTCTATGGGATAGTCGGGCAACTGACAGACATTATTCGGAATCAAACTGGCAGACAAGAGTATCATACCAGCCAGGACTGTCTAGTGTCAAGAATACACCTCTTGTAGATCCATGTAATGTCCTATTGCCTCCTTTGCACATAAAGCTTGGACTGATGAAACAGTTTGTAAAGACACTAGGGAAGAGAAATGCCAGAGGGTTTGAGTATATTGTAGAAAAGTTTCCAAAAATCACACAGGCAAAGTTGAAAGAGGGTACCTTTGTTGGACCCCAAATTAGAGAAGTACTCAAAGATGTCAACTTCAAGGCAACACTGGATGAACTGGAACTGCCTGCCTGGAATGCTTTCAATTGGATCTGAGAGAATTTCTTGGGCAACAAGAAGGCAATGGACTACAAGGATGGCACCAAGAATCTTTTGAAATGTTACTCAGCAATGGGTTGTCGCATGTCACTGAAAGTTCACTTCTTGGACTCCCATCTGTATTTCTTCGTAGATAACCTTGCAGCAGTGTCTGATGAACATGGTGAAGGATTTCACTAGGGCATTAGTGCTATGGAGAAACGGTACCAAGGCTTCTGGAATGACAGTATGCTGGCTGACTACTACTGCTGGACACTTTACCGTGATCAACCAGATCAGGAACACCACACAGGAAATCCAAATCACAATTTTTCTAACTCTGTTGTTCTAAGTTTGTCTGTTTTGTCTGACCCATTTTTTGTGTATTCACTCTTTGTAGAATGATAGTGATGATTTTTAACTCAATAAACTCATTTACTTTCTAAATAATATGTCCTTATTTATTACGTTAATGATTTCATATATACAAATATGTAAATATTTGCATGTATCTACTGAAAAACTTATACGTGCTGCATACAAATGGAGTGAAATTTTGAAATCAGCATGAAAAATTAGTCTAAAAAAGTTGGTTTGCATTCATAATGAGTATAATACATTTAATTTTGTTGACCATTGTTATATAAACAAATAAAATGTTGTACATATCTGATTTACCTGCTTGCAATGACACTTTTAAGTCCAGTAGTTGGCCTTTTAACCAGTCTCTGGAGTATAGTTGTTTTAGACATGCTCCCTCACTTAGTTTGCCAGCTAAATCAGTTATGTTGGTCTGGTCTAAAGAATTCTGTTCGTGGTTAGCCATGTTCGGGTAGCTAGAATTTTAATTACATTGAAACGTTTATAAATTGAACTAGACTATAAAACACATAAAATTATAAAGCGGTGTGGGGCAAACCATAAATCGTGAAGAGCTTATGAATGACAAATATTGGTAAAACAGAAATGTTAGAAACTCTTCCTTACTCAGCCAGAGTCGAGGACCGGAAATCATATCTGCGCCCCTAAAACCTAAAAGACATCTTGAGAAAGTTCCAAGTTACTGTTGTCATGATTAATATTGCAATAATAAAATTAATCAGGACAAAAATCAGTATCATATATTTTCCAAAAAATTCAGATTAGATTTTAATTTAATTTCTATAAGCATCAGTGCACTTAGTTACCTCTTGTCGCCAGTGTCAGCATCATCAGTCATCCAATGAGCCGCCTCAACGAGCTGAGGTTTCCACATTAGACAGATGAAAATTACCAGTCAACGACAACATTTTAAAATCGCCGCCAATAAACCAGTAATAATAATAATAATAATAATAATAATAATAATAGTGGTAGTGTCAGTGTAGCATAGCGACCCAGGTTAAAACGGAAGTGTACAAGATCCGCAACTTTAGCAGTTTCGCCTTTACAAAAATGCTTAAATATTTTCTATATTTTAGTATATTATTAAATATAAATTGTTATATTAATTAAATGTATCTAAAATATTTGTAACTATTATTATTATTATTATCACAAAAATTATAGCATTTAGTTCTTAACTTCCGATAATAGCGGGATTTTCAAAAAGACGTAAAAGATTTTTCGTTTGTCGATTGTTTTCGGAGAACTGGTGGAGGAAATGATATATGGTTGGTACTGCTGCTGTCGTCGTCGTCGTCATTCCAAACGATCCAGAAACTGTCAACAGTTAAATTCCATGTTAAAGCGGGACCGGTTTTGTGTGTAGCTGAGCTCCTTTGGGTAAAGTGAACATGTGGGCGGGAGCCTCTTTACTTCTGAACACTATAAGTGTATAATGAAAAACGACTAAAAATAACAACTTTATACAGTTTCCATGCAGAATTCTTTTCGATTACTGATCGATCAGCACAAGAGAGAGAGAGAGAGAGAGTTTAAGTTCCCGATAAATGCGCAGACATTTCATCTTTCGTTTACTACATTTAAGGTGGAAATAATGTCGCCCTCTGGGTTTTTATGCTAGTCAAAACTCGCCACAGTCAGACATAGATTGACAGTTTATTAAATAATCCGTACAGTAGAATATCGAAAATACAGTATCCATGTGACCAAGCAAATGCTGGACTTGTGATTTCGTTCATTTCTTGGAACACTGGTCAAACATCATCGTCACCCGAACAGTCCCTTGAAAGTTTCAAATGTTATTTGTGCGTAATATGTAAATATCTCTCGTGAATAACAGACGATAAACACGGCTGAATGTTTTGGCTAGTACTTACCCCAGATCCTTCCAGTCTCTCCTGACAAGGTACGGTACAGGTAGACAAACTGGAGGGCGCGCGTTATAGAAGATCAGGGAGTGGTGTCAGGTACAGCTAAGGTTAAAGCTGGATGCACCCCTATCTAATATTTTTGTAATATTTCCGCTTTCTCAGTAATGGTAAGCGCAGTATGCTTCCTCTCTGCTACACCAGACACAGCGCTACTACTGAGATTTTTGTCGATGCCATTATAGGGGTAGAATTTATGAAAAGTTCACAAAATTAACGGGGAGAAGCAGAGACTCCTACAGCCCCTCGTTCAGACATCGAGAACAATGACTATGCAGAGGCTGCATTTGGAAATTCGTGGTGGGAATCTTGAATTCGCTATGTCCCAGTTTATGGGTTGATGGGATTTAGATATTATACTGTATTATAGTGCACTCTGATTAAACAGAAGAAAGTTCATGAACCATGGGCCCGTAGGAGTGAGTTTGGAAGTGGTGAGGGGCCCTAATCCGCACCTGGGGGAGGGGTCCACTCACTTCTGAAGCTGTTACCTCCCCCTGTTGAGCAAATGCTGTTTAAGGTCTAAGCAAAATATCATGTGGTTGGTTTGAAATAAAAGTTCATGTGAGCTCCTCTTTCATTAAATTATAGAAAGGTTTTGTGAAATACTTGGAGCCTTGCTTGGCCACACCAACCTCATGGAGAAGAGGTCTTAGGTTTAGACAGTAGCTAACTAGCACAGCCAGCCAACTTGTATTAAGAAAGAAGAAAAATCACCTTTTAACCATGACACATCTTTATATGGGGAACAAATGTAAACAAATGCTGAACACACACTCCTGCATCTCAAGCAGCTATTCAAGGGGAAAAGTTGACTGGAGCAGTGTATTTTTAATCACAAGGAAAAAATTGACAAGGTAGAAGTCTTTTATTTTATCCTGGCATCTGTGGTAACTCAGCTCATGAAAACAAAAGACCATAATTTGGTGGGAAGTTGGGGAAGGGCTCAGACTCGGGGGTGGGGGGCTCCTTGTTCTTGTCTGTGCAAACTACAGTGGCAATATGCTAGCTCTTCCAGTTCTTGCTGCTGCTAATTCTTAGTATCACTGACAGGTTGGTCAGCCACTCCTGTAACATTGCTGATCTGAGGTTCTTTATTAGTTTCAGTTTGGAATAGTTTCTTTTATCAGAAGAAACAGAAATTGGAATTGTCAGAAGAAATCAAAGAGCTATGAAGGTGTTTGGAAAGATGTTTGTGAACTCATTCTTATGATTAATGCATTTTGTTTTGGTTCTAATTTATGTGCTAGTATAACCATCAATGTCACAGTCTGTCCAGTTCTAAGGTTTGTTTAAAATTCCTGACAGAGAGTGTGGGAAATCTGAAAATAAACAAAAACTATTGTATTCCTTTTGCTGCTGAAATCTCAATTCTTTGTATCAGTGTCAGCGACATTGTTAAACATTCTATCCTGAAGTTTTAGCACCTGTGACAAAATCATTGCCATCTTCATAATGAAAAAAATTTTTCCTTTTCATATTCAAGTTTCCTGGAACACAGGTTCCCTTTGAAGATGCACTGCAACGTCCACATCATTTATTGTACCTTACTTTTCTTTGTAACATTTCTATTCAGAGTGTGCCAACTAATCAGCAGATAATTGGTAATTGGTCTAGTCCAATTATCAGGCTTCATAACACCAAATGGAACATTTTATATTTTGGCAATTTGTATGAATAAATAATTTTATCCTGATTAACACACACACAACCAGGGACATTAATCTGGGTTAAAGTTGAATGGTTGGCAAAGATGGTAAATCCTGTATAGCCTGTGTACAACATTGGAAAAAATTATGGAAACATGCACAAGATAAGCACAAATAACGAGTAATTGCTACTGAGAGATATTTATAATTCATACACAATGAATTTTTTACTAAAAGTATACAAAAACAAAATTAATACATTGTATAGTGAGTGCATTAATACTTGCTTTGTGAGCGCACCTTGTTTTTTCATGCTTTCATATAGGTTATCAGTATGTGGCTTTGGAATGTTGTTCCAAATAATTTGTAGTACTTTCCACATTTCATCCAATGTGATTATTTGCTATTTGATTTTCTCAGTAGCCATGTAAGTCCAACGCCATTCTCAGGAAATATTGCCTTCTGATATCTATAGCCAAACCTTTGTCCTTATCTCGGAACTGACTCAGAAGGAAGGGAACTAGAGATAGCATATTACAGAAAGAGAATGTCAGATGTCTTTAAGCAGATCAAGGAAAGAGTGAGAATTTTCTATATTCTTGATGCCAGTGAGTAATAGTGGGAAAGAAGAAAAAGAACAAGATAAAAAGACTAAGATATCTGTGTGACTGCATGAAAAATTTACATGTAACTTTTAACATAGTTTGAAAGTGTCTGACACATTTTAAAACTTTTTCAAAGCATTAATATCCTTAAGCCAAAAGTAAGGAGCAGGAAAACTTGCAATTGTAAGACACGCAAAAATCTAGTTAGTATAAGCCAGATTATTTCATTTAGGAGTTTTGTCTTCAAAGATCTTTTAGAAAATGCACTGTATTCCTGTTTTTTTTAAAATATAATTCTATAGAGTACTTGTAGAGGATTGTGAAAAACAGCTGAGAAAGTGGAATCAGTTAAGGTACAAGTAACAAAAAAGAAATGATAAATGGTACTATTATTCTTTTAGTGGATGAACTGAAATCTGATTTGAAAAAATTGTGCCAACATCTGTACAGTGTTGAGCACTAAGTTTGGCCATTAGAAGTCTCAAAGAAAAACCAAGGTGTGCATAGTACAAGAAGACAAAGGTTTTTCTAGCAACTATAGCTGTAAATAATTCACAGAAATCCTGAATGTCCATTTTGACACATCACAGGAAATCTCTCTTTACACTGGAGCAGTGCACACAATGAAAAGCTGACAACTTATCATTTTGTACTCTTTTTTTAAAATTTTTTCAGAAATGTCCTCTTAGCAATCAGGGTTTATTTGAACTCTGATATCAGTGTTCCCATTGATTGATACCATTTATTTTGTTAGTGATGGCCCCACTATGTAATTCATACAAAAGAAAAAAATTTGTTTTGAAAGTAAGCTATATGACTGGGTTTTTAGAGCTTCTTAGAATTTTCTGGCGGCTTTTCATGGCGAAGATTCACCAGATGGCATTGGTGCTATACTCAAATCTGAAGGAAAGATATTCCTGATGCACAATTACTCTTTGAAGTTCTCAGTGATCTAACATCTGTTAAGATTTATTATATCACTGGATTGGATATCAAAAAATGAGGACACACCATTTGCTGTACAGCACCTAATTTCTGCCAATGCTATAACCCAGTGACACTTTCTTTTTCTGATGGATGTCATAGAGGACACAGTAGTCTGTCTGTAGATTTGTCAATGAGGCTGAGCTATCTACAATGGGCTAAAAACAGGAGTGCGCAACATATGGCTTGTGGGCAAGATCCAGCCCGCCAACACACTATCCGGCCCACCAATGAATGACCAAAATGGAAACATTTTAAAATAAATATAGCAGCCATGTTTAATTCAATTAGATAAATTAGTTAAATGTGATACATTGCCACCTAGTGGTTGTTTTCCAATGTTTTAATTGTCATTACATTTTCTGCAGCTCATATTTTCATCATCTTAAATGGTTGTGACCTGCAGACCTCAACGAAGGTAGCTGTCTACTGGGTCATGTGCCTGGCAGCAACATATGGTGATGAGTGCTGGACCCTGTACCATCGACATCGGTGATGCTTCAAGGAGTTTCGCATTCATTGCCAGCATTACCTGGGGGGATCGCATGCCCTCCAAGAAAATCCTCTGGTGGACCAACACACCAAGTGTGGAGACTATAATCACCAGGAAGAGACCTTGCTGTTAAATACTGTATGGAACTGTACTTCCCATCCCCAAGTCTCATTGACCCTTGCTTACTGCCATTTACTCACTATCTGTCACGTATTATTGTCACAACGATGACTCATGCTTGCATCACAGGCCACTGACTGCTGCCCCTGCTGGCAGTTGAACTGTGACCACCAGTGTGGCTGATGCAATCGAGGTCGCATGGCCACTGGCTAATGCCACTGGGGCGTTCCGCCTGGGAAAACATGGAACTGCCACACACCGCACCTCATGGGCAGGCGGTCAGCAAAAAGTACTTGCGGAGACAGCGACTCAAGTGCCAGATGCACACCAGTTCAGCTCTGCTCCCTAGATAATCTAGGTGCCAACAACCTGAACAAACAAACGTTATTTCTCCACGTGCCAACATGTCTTTGTCAAAACCAAGTGTGAGTAAAACAGGAAAAGTTGATCATAAGCACAGGAAATTTAATCCAGAATGGACACCCAATTACTTTTTTTTCGAATCAAGTCCTGGCATTTTCACATGCCTAGTGTGTTTGAAATGTGTAGCAGTGGCAAAAGAATATAATTTACGAAGACATTACAAAACAAAACACCAAAAACTTAGTGATCTACAAGGTGAGAACAGAACACAGAAGATAGAAGCCTTGAAAAAGAAACTGGTGTCAACAAAGTGTGTTTGAAAAGAGAAGAAATGAGTCAGAGGCAGCTACAGGAATGGTAAACTTATTGCAAAATCTGCTCGTCCCTTCACTGATGGTGAGTTTGTGAAAGACTGTATGATGGAGATATGTGACGTACTTTGCCCGAAGGCTAAAGATATTTTTAACAACACTGGCCTTTCAAGCACAAGCATTAAGTGACGCATTTTTGACATGGCCAATAATTCATGCGATCAGTTAAGAGGCAAAATTAATCACATCGTGTATTTTTCTGCTGCTTTAGATGAGAGCACAGACAAGACTGATACAGCACAGCTTTCAATATTTATCCGTGATGTCACTGAAGCATGTCAAGTCTATCAAGAACTTGCATCAATAGTGCCCTTGCATGGCAGAATAACTGGGTCCGAAATTTTCAGTGCCTTCAAAAATACAGTCAAGGACTTAAATTTACCATGGAATAAGTTAAAAGCCATGACAACTGATGGTGCTCCCACCATGATCGGTGAGACGAATGGTTTCATTGAAGAGGCAACTAGGACTGGATCTCGCAGCACAACTAAAAGATTACCACTGTATAATTCACCAGGAGGCATTGTACGGAAAACATGTATGTTTTGAAATGATTTTTTGCTCTGTGAAATGAAATCAGTCTGTTTTTACAGCAGAGAGGAAAGGACACTTCAGTCATGGAGGATGCTGACTGGATTGCTGATTTTGCCTTTTTTGATAGACCTCATTGGACACTTGAATGATCTCAACCTGAAACTGCAGGGGAGAGAGAAACTGATTTGTGACTTGCTTGAGGCAGTCTGTGCATTTGAAATGAAACTGAAACTTTTTGCAACCCAGTTGAAAAAAAGGAATCTGACACACTTTACAGCATGCCCAGATACCTTTTTGCACAAGCATTACAACTGCGGTCACAGTTGTGTGCTTGAAGACCTGCAGCAGATCCATTCTCTGTGGATGCTGAAACTGTACCTGGTGATGTACAGCTGGAAGTAATTGAACTCTAGTGCTCCACAGTGGTGAGAAGTAAGCACAGGGAGATGCCATTCCTACAATTCTCTCAGGGTCTGGACTGGCATCTGTTTCCCAATATCACTACGAATGCACAGAAATGGATCTTAATGTTTGGAAGCACTTACATACGAGGTCTGTCGAAAAAGTATCCAACTATATTTTCCTGTGGGAAGTAATGATGTTAGGGAGGCAAAAGTGTGCATAGTGGAGCCGCATGCCTTCATGCACATGCATGATTTTTGATGGGCTTGCTGGATGCATCAGTCGCTTTCAGGCAGCCAGCATGTTGAGGTGCTGTACTACCTCTCGTTGCATTTTCATTTCGCCCACAATGACGGAACCTGTGGAGTAATGATCTTGCATTAAGTTTTGTCAAAAGCTTGGAGATACCCAAGCGGAAACAATTGCAAAATTCAACAGGCTTTTGATGACAATGCCATGGGTGTTACCCAAATAAAATAATGGTACAACAGGTTCAAAGATGGCCGCACATTGGTGGAGAGTGACCAGCATTCCAGGAGGCCGTCAACAAGCTGCAATGCAGTTGTTATTGAGAAAGTGTGGACCTGGAGGATCATCGTTTGACGTTGTGGGAAATTGGTAACGAGGTTGGGATCAGTAAAGATTCTGCACATGCAATTTTAAAGGAGGGTTTGGGCTTGTGCAGAGTGGCAGCGAAATTTGTGCCCAAGTTGCTTTCTCAAGAACAACAACTTCGTCTTGAGGTTCCGCAGAGCCTGCTGGATACTGCCAACAGGGATCCTGAGTTCAAGAATGACGTGATAACCGGAGATGAGACATGGGTGTACAGGTACGACCAGGATACCAAAGCTTAGTCATCACATTGGAAGCACCCAACATCGCCAAGGCCCAAAAAAGTACGTCAGGTCTAGATCAAAATCAAGGTGATGCTGACTGTTTTCTTCGACTACCGAGGTGTTGTGCATCATGAATACGCACCAGAAGGACAAACAGTTACAAAGGAGTACTATTAGGAAGTCCTCCGACGTCTTTGTGATGCAGTTCGGCGCAAGAAACCGGATCTGTGGGCCTTAAAACTGGCAGTTGCATCATGACAATGCCCCGGCTCATTCGTTGCAGCTGATCCAAGGTTTCTTGGCAAAGAAAGGCATTACACTCATTCGCCAGGCTGCCTACTCCCCAGACAAGGCTCCTTCTGACTTCTGGTTGTTCCCAAAAATGAAGATGCCACTGAAAGGCTCCCGCTTTGAGAGCCATTCCGGAAGAAGCATTCCAGATGTGCTTAGAACAATGGAAGGTTCGCTGGGCTGTGTGTGGAGACACAAGGGGCCTACTTCAAAAGGGATTAGCAATTGAACCCCACCAAGTACGTAATGTTTTTTTCCCAGCCTAAGGTCGGATACTTTTTCGACAGACCACATATGTGAACAAGTGTTTTTCTTAATGAAGATGACCAAGTCTCCCATGCAAACAAGACTAACAAATGATAATCTGCAGGTAGTGCTCAGAGTTGCAACCACCTCATTGAAGTCCATCATTAACCAGTTGGTGTCAGAGAAGTGCTGAAATGTCTCCCACTGACCACAACCTTTTTTTTTGTAAGTGACATTCATGTAAGTAGAATAATTCTATATAACAAATTGAGCTGAGTAAGTCTATAAAAATTTTTTCATATTATAAGGTATAGAGATGGATGCTGAACTTTTGTGGCCCACTGATGAAGGTGTCACATGAAAGTGGCTAAAATAAAGCTGGTTTTCAGTAATTTGATCATATCACAGCAGATCTCCACAAGTGATGAGCAGCTTGAAGTCAAGGTCATGCACAGCATTGATAATAATAGGTTTTAGTTTCTCTAGTCAACTTTAACATCACTGAATAGATAATATCATCTCATTAATCTCACCACCAACGCCAGAAATATGAAAACGTGGCCAAAATGATAAGAATATATGGAAATATGGTAAAGCATATTTAAATTAATTACAATGTTTGAGCATTGAGCATTTTTTCCCATGTTATCTTATTGAAAAAAGAGTTAAATCACAAAATGGAAATGTCCTATATAATACAAGTGGAAGATGGGGAATTTGACTGACTAGTACAGCTTTTGTTGTTACCACAACTAGCTTACACCTGCATAATGCTCATTCAGTAGCCTGTAAAATTAATACTTTACAAACTGATGAAACATCATAACAAATATCTGGTAAACCATTACACGTGATTATTAATTCAGTTACCGTGTTGTCCTAATGAGGATTGTTTTCAGAAAGATGTGGTTTTATAATTATTTCCTGGAAAATGCTGCTGATATTCAAATTTTACATTTTTGCATTTTTAAATAATCACTGTTTTCATGCATCATATTAAGATTTTCAAATTATCTACACATTTAACATTATAAGCATCTTCATCAATCTGACTGTAGTGACTTGACTAATGTGCATCAATTTCAAAGATCAATATAATTATGAATTTCATTTAATTACTGCTGATGTTGTTTCATGTTCCCTGAAGTTCAAAAGGCTATGTCAGAAATAAAGAGTTGTCTCTCTGATTATATATTCACTTAAAGTGAATCTCTGTTTGCTTTGGCATTTTTTAGGTATTCACTTTACATTATAATCAACCTAATGTTTAAAAAATGTCATCCAGAAAAAGGGAAAGGAGAAACTTACAGAAGGTTTTTCATTCACTTACAACAAACTATCATTGTATGACTACAAATAAGGTGAGTGGGGAGGTCCAGACTAAGCCACTAACCTCTGTAAGTAACACACATCATCAACATCATGCTGCTCTTAAAGTGTATGTTTGTGTCAGAAACTTGATTGATTAGTTAGTGAAGGGACTGACAGTGATGAAATGAGAGACATCATTGTAGCAGTTTTGAAGGTTTTCTCCTTTATATTATCAACTAGCAGTTTAAATTAGAGATTTAAAGTGAAAAGAGAAAAGCCTACAGCATAATAAGCATTAGTGGTTTGTATAATTTTTAAAAAAAACAAAAGGAGACTTTCAACTTAATTAAATAAGCAGTTTGACCTTATCAAAATTTTTTTGTGAACTTGCTTGGTCAACTGGAGATGAAGACATTTAAAGGAGAAAAACTGCCAACCATTTTCCATTTGCGAAAAAAATGCAACAAAAATTAGATGAAAAATAATCTTTACTTGCCGTCATTGATAACTAAAAGATATAAAATGCCATATAAATACCATATAAAGATTATCTTTCTGGTTTGAATCAATAACAATAAAAGTTCAATAACATTTGATTTTTAGATTTCTCTAATTGCATTTTCAAGATTAATAATCAATAAATTAATGTATCATGTATTGTATAAAGTCTATACCTTCAGTGTACATCTGATTGACTTTATATTTTCAGTGGCTGGACTATTTCCATGTCTCATATCTTGTTGACTGTAGCAGATAATTTGATGGTGAAATTTCAGCAGAAATAAAGCAGAAAGTTATAGCATCTAATGATCACTTTAAACAGCTCAGACAAAGGATGTTAAAACAGTTGGAAGCAAAAGTTGTTAATGTGGAAACTAATCCCAGTCCTACACTATGTAAGTTTCACAGCTTAGACTCATTTGAGTGTGAAAAAGAAAATGTTTCCATTATTAAAAATGATGCAAAATTGTCTTGATCATACAATAGACAACCTAATTCTGAAGGAAGTTTCTATAACTGTATAAAGTACAGATTAAACAAATACTTTGGTCATCTTTTAGTAAATCTAGTCTTGCTTACCTAAATCACCAAGCCACCATCACTGGTGGGTGTAATCAGTAAACCAGGTATATTACATTTCTGATGCTATACAGTTTTAGAGAGATTGTATGATGTGTAATTTTTTAGAGAATATTTGAGGGTAGACCTGACATATTTAATGTCTGCTAATCCACCAACCCTTGAGGAAGGTTATGATGTTTAATGTCATTGTTTATCTACTTTCAAGGTAGATCTAGTAATTTGAGAGTGCTGTTGTCTATAAAATCAGTATTTTATGATATTTAAAATCTAGTGTTTAGTGTAGATTTTAAAAAAATCTTTTGAGAAATGTTTATACATGGGAGTGAACTTAACATGCCTTCACATAATGTTAGCTATGCTTGATTCTGGTGTAATCTGCCCTTTGCATCATTATAATACTTTGTTGTTATTCTCATGATTTTTATGAGTATTTTTGAATAGCTACTATCATGCACATGCCAAAAGAAAGATCAGTTAGAAACAACCTATAAATCACAGGGTCATGGATGTGAAAAATGTCATTTTCAAATTGTCCTTTTAACAAAAATTTGATATTTTATGAAAAAAAATCTCTAGTTCATTTACTTTAATATCTGTACACTTGAAATAGTCACACTTGCCATTTTCTAATGTTTCCATAATTTATATGAAAAGATTTTATTTCCTTTCTCTCTCCTTTATAATAAATACAAATATACAGAACTGTGTTTCCAAATTCACATGGTGAAATTTGCTGAGCTGTATATTCTTGCAAAGTAAGGATGTTACAGTGCCCAATTTTGTTGAAATGTGGTACACTTGAACTGTGTATATTCAATGCAGAAGAAAGCATAGTCTTGGAAATTTAAGTTGATTGGGTGTAATGTTTACTAAAAATGTGACATAATGTCCCCAAGGTAAATCACCTGTTGACTTTTATATACAATACTTTGTAAATAATCCAAACATTGTTGTATTTTTCAGCTGTCCCTAGTGTCTACTATATATATTATCCCTGAAAGATGGTTAAAAATGATGAAACTTGGCTTTTGAGAAGTGTGGCACAAAATATCCTAGGCAGTAATTTTGTATCTATAAGTTTCTTGCATCATAAAACATTTGTATTCTATATTACTGACATGGAATAAAGAAACTCTTGGGAGGACAAAAATGCCAAATTAATTGTTGTGTATCTAGTACAAAAATTGTAGTCATAGTTGCTAAAGGATAGAGTAGCATTCAAAACTTTTTTAATTCCTTAAAATGAATTGACAGAAAGCAAACGGCTGCTATGAGGAAGGGAGAAAAGGCATCAAGAAATAAATAACTGTAAAGTTTTGTTAGACCCACCAAACTCTGAGAAAAATGGTGTACTCAGGAAAAAAAGAAGAAAGCAAACTTTTTAAAACAAGCAAGAGAAAGGAAATCATGGGCAATATATGGAGATCCTGAATTCTGAACAGAAACTTAAATTACTTGTAAACTTGTTATTTTTATCTACTGTGCTTTGTGGTTTGTCAGAAAATGAATAAGAACAGTTTTGAATTCCCACTCATTTACCTTTACAGCGATATATAAAATTAAGGAGCATGACTGCTCTAAGATTTGTGTAATTTATAAAAAAAAACATTTAGGTAATAAATAGTGGGAATTTGTGCCCATTATACAATTCATTGCCTAAAATTGCTATTGGCCACAAACAACCAATGTGTGAGAACTAATAGTTCATTAGAAAAAGCTACAATATCTCAAAACTCAGGAGCCCTAATTTGCATTTTTACTGCCCATTAAAATCCTTGCTTAATAAAGCATTTTTATTTTGTTTTTTGTGTTATATTTTTCACTTTTCTTTAATTTGTGCAAATAGTTTCTGATTGTGTTAGTAGACATTTGCATACTTTCTGCCAGTTCTTTAGCTGATTGCCAGAAGTCATTTCTACTTCACAACTTGGTGTATGCATTGGTAAACTAGTACATGGAAAGTTTAAACTGGTTTAGACCCAAACTGGACATATCTCAATTTATCCACCTTCTCACTGCTCCAGCTATTGAGCCTATCATGAATTCTTGGAAAGTGCTGTGCATGGCATATGCCTACTTGCAATTTGAAGTCTAATAGTTTACAAATAAAAAATGTATTTGCATATTATGTAATGAAAATGGTTTGTGTACATGTTGAAGGTATCTAATTCTGATAATTTTAAACTGTTGATCTTTTTACTAACCAGGTTTTTCATGGAAGTTTTTTTTTCCAAAATATATATAATACAGTGTTTTTTGTTTTTTTTTAAATGTTGTCAATGATGGTAGTATCACAGTAAAAAAAGATGAAGAAAAATAACTAATTTAAACACTTTAAAGAACAGCACACTGCTTGGTGCCATCTACACTTTGCTATGGCATTGATTATAGGCTGAGACCACAAATTTAAAGAAATAAGTGATGCAGTTTATGCAAGCTAAACAGAAATTCTTAAAGTAAAAACTGGTAAATGATTAAAAACATCTCTAAGAAGAACATAGGTATAATCAATAAATAAACATTTCTATGAAACAAATTTTTAAAAATGTATTTTCTGTAAGGCTTTGACATGAGATTCTTTTTAAATATTAGTCTTAAGAAAAGAATTATTTACCACTGTAATGCTTGATGCATTGCTATCCTAAAAACATTTATAAGCCAGATGGTAATTACTCTGAGAGGTTAAAAATAACAATTGCTTGCTTTAGGTATGGATAATTTTTGTGTTTAATGGAAAATAATATAGAAGTGATGGTAGTTCTACATGAAAATAATAATAGTAATCAATTTATAAATTATTAAATAATTTAAAATGCACACTATTCTAAAACAAACTTCAGTATATTTTAAGTTTACTTTGTTCTGTGAAAGTAGGTAGTATAAGCTTTGTAGTTTAACATGTGAACCACAAAAAGTTTGATGTCATATTTACAGGAGGTTGTTTTGAAGATAAAAGGGAGTTGTTAATAAGAAAGCATGATGAAGTGTGGCAAAATGCAGACAAACTAGCCGTTGGAGGAGGAGTGACCATGTGGCCACACATGAATAGTATGAAACTCAGCAGAAATGAGATAATTCACCCCTTGTGTTTGTTTCCAACCTTTTGCTTTTTCTGGCTATGTACATCTTTTACTAGATTCATGGTATGTATATAATCTTTTATAATGATTTAACTTGACAAAACTACACTACAACACTGTACACCCTTTTATTCTTCACATTGTATTATTTTAAAATTGATGTAATGCATTACAAATTTTATTTTAGGTACTTGTAGCTGCTACAATTTCATGTATTCAGTGTTCTGATGGTGTATCTGTGATATTTGGGGCAGATGTTTGATTAACTTTTTTATTGAATATTTTTTTAAATTTCAGAAATGTGAATTTTTTAAAAACTAGACAAAAATAATATAAAACAGCTTAGCATTCATAAAATCTGTTTATTTGAAAATTTTATACCCTGGTCTTATTCAGTAAAATTTAATTATTTTTGCTTTTTTTTGTAGTAATATTACTGAGTTCAAGGTCAGAGCTCATTGATGATGTGTACTCCCCATTTTCAGAATATAGCCCTTTCTTAAAAAAACATTATCTGACTGCTGCCATGGAAGCAAAGAAATAAAAATCTATCTTCGTTTTTTTGATAAATTTGTGTTGTTGGTTTCTATGCTAAAGAACTTTAATGTTAAGAACTCTTAACCTCTAAAGGTAAAATGTATTGGCCTATGACTGCTGCCATTTTATAGGCAACACTGAATACCAATAAACCCTGTCATTGGCTGCATCCAACTATTCCTCAATCATGAATTTTAAGCTTATAATTTTGTCTCCACCTTTGAAAATTTGGTCCCAAGTGCAGAAATTACAGTGGCTCTATGAAGCAAAGAGTTTCTAAATTTGGACTTTCCATGTTTAAGACAGGTGATTAAGCCAGCATTAAAAACAGAAAAATTAGAAGAGGTGAGAGACTTTAGGAGAGTGATAAACAATACCTAAAATTATTATTTTTAGGGATAGGAGAAAATCTAGCAGAGAATTGGCATACGATATCAGTGAATGTGGTCTAAATGGTAAAATTGCTGCCTGCAAGATTTTTCTGCAAAAGGTATAAATGGTACACCTTGGATCCATGGCCTATGTTTTTTATAGATAGGTGCAAGTTTGAAATTTCTAGAAGCAAAAGACGATAATTTGTGAATTGGAGGGTTGGTAAAAGACTTGTAGATGAATGTTTAATTCCAAATGTAAAACATGCAGTGGATATACGGTTTGGACTCATATAAGTAAGAATAAAGTTAAAAAAATTGGTTATAATTTGAGAATGCCACCAAACAGTTTCTTATATAAACCAGCATGCTTTTTCCAATGGAACCAGGTTGATTAGCCTGAATTTTGTTTTACAACAAGACGAACAATCTTAAACACAACTGATTTCATCATATTTGCTAAGGAAACTAGTACAAGGACCAATGCCAATTTTTGAATGGCTCTCAAAGTCCAGATGTGAATTTAATAAAAGAAATATGGAAAATTTATAGATTGTGAATATTTAAAAAAATATATCATAAATGTGGAAAATCTTTGGAAACTTCTAGAAGAAATTTGTCAAGCAATTCTATAAGATTTGATGAAAATATGGAATGCAGAATCAAAGATTTATATGCTGCAAAGGGAAGAGAAAATATTAAGAAGCATAAGCATCACACATGATGTAGTTATTTTATGTTTATCTGTTTAATTATTTATTATAATTATTGAAAACATTTATTTTTGTTGTGTATAAATTATATTAATGCACTTATAAACTGAATATTGTCCATGTTTCCATAACAATTTGTATTAATGTACATATCTCTGAATTTTGAGAAGAAATTATGATATGCCTATTGCTTTAATTTGGCTTTTGTATAAATAATATATATTAAATAATTATATTGATCAATGAATTCTCTAGAAATAGTCACACTTTTAATATTTTGTGAGAGGGACCAGGCTAGATGCATAGGATTTTTTTTTTAAGTATCATACTGAAGTTAAATAATTAGTTTTGGCTTGTCCAATAAACTTACTAGTAGTACTGTAACTAAAATCCTTTAGATAACATATACTAATAATCTTATATGAAAAAACTATACCTGTTCTAAAATGGAGATATCGAAATGAACTTAGAAGTGAAGAAAATCTCTAGTTAACATTTTATAGGTGCCATGTTTTTGTATTACTTGCTTTAAGTTTGTTAAATTGTTCAAGATAAAATAATTTACTAATGTAAATAATTGATTTAAATATTTTGCAAGTCTTTACTACAGTAAAATCATTAATTTTTCAGGTACAACAATGGCTAATCTGCAGAAATTTGCTATTAGTTTGCAAGATTTTGGAAGTAAAAATCCAATTTTCTCTGACAAAGGACAGATACAGTTTGACCATAGTGTGATAGCATGGCATAGCAACTTCAAAGAAACACTGGTATGTACTGTCATTATTACTATCTTAGTATTAACTTAACCAATATATTGTTTGCTGCCAACAATTTAATAAAATTAGCTTTCATTTGTAAGTTATGTATTTCAGTAAGTGAACTATCCAGAATCTTTATCATAGACTTACAATACTGCTAATTTTACTATGGTCAATGTTTCTTTTTAATTTATTAATTTAAATAATAAATTGTTTTGCCATAGTTTGTTTAGCAAGTTTTTGTATTCTTCACAGTGCTGATGATATGTTCAGTTGAGCTATTATAGTGTTAGCTGTGTATGATCCATGTTGCATAAACTTTGTATGATACTTAACTCAAGCCTCAACAACGATGATGCTAATTTACAATTCATGATTATGGGAAATTATACAGTGAGCAGTAGATAAAATTACTGCAGAATTTAGTTACACATAATATTAAATAATATGAAGCCTTCGTTTTGTACTCAGTCACATTATTGTCAAAGTTTTATTTATACTTCAAATTAAAAATTGCATAAAAGTGCAAATAAGCTGCTATTTAAATACAAGTACTAAATTTTTATTGCATCACTTACAAATACAGAAAATGACCAGTAGTGCACAAAGAGCAAACTTTAGATAGTTGATATACAGGACAGCTAAAGAGTTGTTAGCTAAAAGCAAAAAAAAAGTAAACTGTCAATCAAACGCATCGACTTTATTAACAGAACTAATAGGTGAATATCTGTGCCTAATAAGCATTTACCAATTTTGAAACACAATGAAAACAATTTTTTTTTTTACTTGGATTTTTATGAATTTAATTTACTTTGGAAAGCTGACATTATTTGGATTAAATTTGATAGCTATGGATTTCCAGGGATATAAAAAGCAGCATTAATCTTTCTCATATCTAACCCAATTATGTTTTGTTGTTTTAAATTATTAAGAAAACTTTATCTTGACTATTTGTTGATATTCATTTTTATACTTCAGGCAGAAATTAGTAGGGAATTTGATGTGTCAAGCCCTTCTTGGAGTTACAAACTTTATGCCATACTTTATACACTGGGAGTTATAGTGTTGGTTTACTATCTGATGGATAATATGTATGCCAAAAGTAAACTCATCTAGAAGAATAAAGTTATGGTGAGTTTAGGCTCAATCTACAACCTGGGCTCTGTTTGTTCTAAAATGACTCTACCTGAAGTGTGATATTTTTTAAAAATTTTAGGCCAGTTAACAGCATCTTTTTTTCCTTATTCATGTGGAAAACCTGTAAATTATAATTTCAGTAATCAGAAAAAAGTACAAGAAAAATATACTGAAAACATGTAAGAAAGTGAAATAATGGGTTATATAAAAATGTTTCACTAAGATTTATAGACCATTATAGTACAGTAAAATGCTATTCAGTCTAGACAATTAAAATTATTACAACTGAAGAGACAAACTATGCACTTGAAATGTGAACATTATCTACATATAATTAATAACTTACCTTATATATTTAGATATCTCATTTCCTTTACTGACATTATCAGTGTTGATCATGGACTCTGATTTAAACAAATAATTTTTCTGAACTGGATTAAATTGCCAAATTATTTTTAAAAAAGCAACAGCTGATTATAATTATTTTGAATGGTACAATGTGTTTGGTTTTGTTTTTATTTTGAATTACAGGTGTTTGTCCTCAAATATGCATACATTTCTAGCTGATCATTGATGACAATACTGGAAATGTGTGCAAAAATTATAATAGAATGCTTATTTATAAGTTTATGAAATAAGTGAATTAAAATTCTATGCAAATTATTTACTATAAATGCTAACTAGCTGAACAAAGAGCTCAATTTTAGGAAGACTGCCATTTTTTTTTAATCCAGTGATTTAAAAAAATGTTTAATTTGTTAATTAAAGTATTGGAACTTTTGTATTTTATCTAAAATGCTTTTATTTAATAATAATAATTAATTTTTATACATATTTACAATAATTTGGATGCAAATTTAAACTTTTACTCCATTTCAAATCTTGATATCTGCACACTTATAAATAAGCAATTACCTAAAGATAATTGCTCACTGTGGTGGCTCATTAAAGTTCAACAGCAGATGGTTTTGGCAAACAAACAGATAAACTTAGAATAGCAAGATTTTAAAATCTAAGAAGCAAGTGTAGATTTTGTGTTATAAAAAAGAAAATATATTTAAATATTTCTGGAAATACATAAACCATTTAAACAATCAATTAGGAAGGCATTCTCAGTTTTTTTTAAAAAAATTTATTTATTCATTGTAATCTAAGTTGTTACACCCAGTCAGGTTATCTTGATAGATAAAACTGAAATCAATATAGCTAGAGATCAAGTTTTGTAGGTTTTAATGTTCTTTTATGACTGCCCAAATTAAGTTAAGCATATTTTTTTTTAAATGTTAAATAATAGTAGAAATTTATTTAAATATTTATGGTGAATTAAAGCTTTATTAATTCTTTGTAAATTTCAATAACAGTATCGCATATACATGTGAATTATTGAATGTATTTGATAATTAATTACTGTCACGATGTTTGATGTTTTAGGATATCTCTGCTCGTTGTAATTGGAAGTTGGACTGTGATGATATTTTTACTGCTGAGATAAGCACAAGCTGTGGAAAACTTGGTGGAGAAAAATGTTTACCATCTTAGCGAAAACCTGGTTTGTACTGTTTTTTTTAACTTTAAAACAATGCTTACACTGGAAAGGTCAATTTAAACAGGAAACCTAAACCTGAATGAAGGTTAAGTTAAGTCGCTTGTGGTTTATGAATTAATAATATGCAATAAACTAATAGTGATTTTCCACCAGTATGTTGTAGCTTTATCCAGAGCTACTGTAGCTTAAGAAGGAACTTTAGGATCAAGATGTCAAAAAGACTCACAGTCAAGTGGAACTGAAAAGCAACTTACTGTTTGCATCAATGTCACAAATTCTATCTTGTGACAGGTGTTTTTGACATAAATACAAAAAACTACAGATTATTATGAGGATTTTTGGTTGTGTAAAAAAAAAAAACCATTTCAGTGTAGCAATATTATTGATATGGAACAAATTCACAATAACATGGCAGACTTTAAATATAAGAAACCTCACATTTGCTCTATATAAAACAGCTCTTTATGAATTCAGTTCTTATGTGGCGAGTTAGAAAACCTTATAAAGCTTGATTAGTTTCTGGTTATTGCAGATTACCTATGAACATTTAGCTGTCAAATCATTATGGCAGATGAAGTTAAATGCTTGAAAAAAAATGAATCTTTGCTGGAAAGAAGTACACTAAAAATCTTAGCCAGAAAAAAGTACAACAGAAAAACAATTAGCCTTTGATCTTCTTTTGAAGACTGCAGACAGCTTGTAAGCAATTTTGAATTTTTATAGCAAAAATGCTAATTCATTTATTGATTCTGTTATTTATTGTAAAACTACTTTTTTTTTTCAGTCAGATTTGCTGACTTCTGATTTGAATCTAAGATGTACAATTTGATTCTTTCATACTGGCAGACACAATGCCTGCCCCCAACAGCTCGAGGATTGCTTATTGTATTGAGTGTAGTACCTGTTCGTAATGTAAACTACTACATGCAATACTACAGCTTGCTTATCATCACTGCTCTTCTTACACCTATAATCAAACTTTTTATTGAACTTTATCATATTTATAGTTAAATAAATTACATATCTTTTATGTCATTATTCTGAATAGTTTGTTCTAGTTCATATTATTAAAGTGAATTTTGGATTTTGGTTTTTCATGCAATATTATGCTTATTTGATGATTTTTAAATTATTTAGTGAGCTCAATATTCTCTGTGGAAAATATTTTGAGATATGTTACTTTTCATAATCAAACACCAGAATTTATAATTAAGACTGACACTTTTTATTTGTAATGTCCTACCAGATAACCTAACTAGATCATTTTATTATTACTACTCTAGCCCTGCATAGCTACCTGTAATTATTTTTAATGAATGCCTCCCACAGAAGTAATAACCCAGTGAGTTTTGTAACCTTACAGACTTTAAAGTTTTCAGAACTTCCTGCTCTGGGCTGGAAACAGATTCACCTTTTCAAAGCGGACTCTAGCTAAAAGAACTTTAAAAAAGTTATTTTCTTTCTTCACACAGACACCTACTTGCTCCATTAAAGCATGAATTCTTGTGGCTCACAGGACACTTTGTTAAAAAGTTTCCTTGAAGTGTGTTGAATGACTGATAGCATATAAGATAATATAATATTTAGAAGACCATAACAAATTATTTTTTTTCAATTTAGTAATGATTTAGCTTTTTCTACAGTAAATCTATTTTACATCATACATTTTGTTCATATACCATAATTAATGCAAGCTATTTGAGTAAATAACCTTTTCAACATTATTTTCCAGTGATTGCCAAACAAAAAGCATAAATTCTAGTTCAAGTTGTGCAGTATATCAGGCAAAGTGTAAAGTAAATATTAACAAATTGTGAGTGTTCAAATCTATGAGACCTGAGCAAAGAACTCTTCAGCTAGAAGGAAGTGTTTTTTTTTTTATTGTTTGGATTTTTTTAACCAGAGCCGATACTACCTTTAGTAGAACTCACCAACAGCTATTTTACCCTCCATTGCAGTTTGAACTAAATCTTTATCAACTTTTTGTCTTAAACTATGATTCTGAATTAAATGTGTTAGTTTTTCTTTTACATTTTATGCAATAAATTTCTTTCAATTTTTATAACTTAAATGTTAATAAAGAATACATGATTTCCAAAAATCCTTAGAAATCATGATGATTATGATTGACTAGACAATTAGAAGTATTTAAAAGCAGACACTTAATAGTAGTCATGGGTACAGTATCAAGTTATATAAGCTTGATTTGAAAATAGATTTTGTTAAATTTCTAGGTGATGCAAAACTTTTGGCCATGACTGTAGATGAAACTTAAGGATTTTTTTATTTCTATAAATGAATGATTGGAAACATTGCAAAAATAAAAATACTAAAAATCATAATATTTTATTACCAAGAAATATATGTTAAAAAGAAAGTGGCTGCAGCCTTTTAAAATTCTTTTCTATTCACCAATGTCTGCAAGAGGAGTGTAGTACCATGGTTATCCACTAGAGAACATACCCTGCACCACAAGAGGCCTAGGACTTCCTATTTCACCCAATCCACACAACCAGCTGGTGAAGAGTGAGAAATATCCATGCTAGAGAGGTACATCAACTGGGTATGGAACTCAAGCCTTTAATAGTCTAAACACCAGCTGCCCAGATCATGCTTTCTAAAAATGTTTACATCAGTTTGAATATCGTTTAATAAAAGGTAGATTTACAAAACTACAGATAGTAAATATTTTTAGTAATGAAAATGCATTAAAGAGTGAAAATTTAAATCCACAAAATGCTTGTGAAATAAAAGGAGTGGGATTAAGAAATGAACAAGAAATACCCAAATGATGTTCTTTCAAATTATGAAAGTTTATTCAGTTTTCATTGCCTTATATTTGAGAAAAATTAAATAAATTGCAAACCAGTTTATACTAGAAGTAGACTTAATAACATTGGTACTTATATTCCCCAAAATATTGAAAACTTTTCAGATAAATTTTATTATCATTGTTACATTATCTAAAAAGATCCCAAACATTTTCGAGATGATTTGGTTAGTAAAGATTTGACTTTTGATGAAGTTAATTATTCTACAGAAAAATGTTGGAAATGCAAACTATAGATAACTCATCTAATAAATATAACAGGGGATACTGACTGAAGTTCGATTAGTGTTTTTTATTCAATCTAACTTTATAGTTTAATGAGTCATTTAAAATTTTTTAAATGCTTTATAAAATAAAAAAGAAAAGAGTAATAAAAATACTAATGATCTTATCTGTTTTAGAAAAGGATTAAAGAAACAGTTTCTGGATGAAAAAGTAGTTGAGTGAGATTTTTAAATAACAAATCTAGCAAATTATTTCATCCAATAAATGGCAACCAGTGACTCTTCAAAGTCTGAATTAGTACCATAACATATTAGAAATTAATATCAAAGTAGAATAATTATTCACCTGTTCCATCATTAATAACTCTCATGACTTCACCTTTGAAAACAATCCTCCTAAAATAGAAGCTTCTAAGCTTAATCAGTCTTTATTTGCTTTCCTAATAATTCTAATATTATCACTACTTCTGATTTCTGGGAACTTTTAAGTAAAACACCAGAGAAAACATTCTTACTGAAGAAGATATTCAAAGTTATTGAACAATTTTAATATAAAGTTCTGCTTCTTTATAAGAATAATGATGCTTCACATAATAATTTATGTTTAAGTAAAAATAAACAGAAAAATGTATTGCTCCAGAGTTAAGATGAAGATATTAAAAGTTGGACAACATTCATCTGGACTAAGGAAAGTTAGATTACAGAGTATGAAGCAACTATATTATGAATAGTGATAAGGCCTTCAGTGGAACAATTGGTAAACTTTTAACCTAAGATCTAAATCAGTTAATTTAAAGTTTATTTTAGTATTTAAAGAGGCTGGAAATAATAAAACTTTCAATGAAATAAATACAACTGCTGATCAATTAATTTAATTAAATTTAAAAGACAAAACTGATTTTTAAACATTATGAATGCTTGAACTAATGAATAAAATAATAAAAAGAACAACAATTAATAAAAATCATCAAAGACTACAAAAGAATCAAAATTGCTTTATTTTTAGACATATTCTTTAAATGCTATTAATAAAAATACAATTTTTAAATATAGTAATGATAATGTTGTTACTTGGACAACAATAACTTTACCATAGGTTTGTATGAACTCAAATTAACAGCAAAATTCAGACAGATGAAAAATTTATAATCATAATACAATCACCATTAAAGCTCGTCCTTCCCTTGTTATTAGTTCTGACTAAAAGTTTCCTTTACTCTAGAGAATATTTTAAGACTTCATCTGCTGGTTATGATGAAAGTGATAAAGTAGTTGATATTTTATCAATTAATTCTATTGTGTTTTAATTAAAGAATCATTAATGAACAAAGTTCTCAACATTATTGTTATTTTTTCCAAATTTATCCCTGGATTTAAAATAGCTAAAAAAACCCTGCAAAATAGTTCATCTTCTAGTTAAGTGAAATTTTATTTCAAGCAAATGATTTTGGATGACAAATTAAGATAGAAAAATAACTGAATTAAGAAATAGTTATAACTTTAAGATTACATTTAAAACAAGTTCAAACATTTTAAAATTATATTATTAAGAAAAATAAGAAAGTAGAAAGAAAATATATTGTTGGGAGGGGATTAATTGATACTCTAGACTAGAATGATTAGATATGTTTTTAATAATAAAAAAATTCAGATTTATTGATGATAGTTTGAAAGTCTTATAAAAGTTATAATTGCAGGAAAAAAGCTGATGTTTTTAAAAGGTTTAAATAAAAAAAATGTAAATTTTTATATTCAGAATCAAAAGTTTCCTATACATAGTATATTAAAAGGAATACATTGACAAAACAAAAAAAATTAATTTGATGAAAATGTTAATGAGTACAAGTTTCATGAGTATCTTAACAGTCTAAAAAATTAATACTTCAACCCAAAATCAAGATGAAATTGTGTTGCCCCATAAAGCTGGGCTATTGAAGGAGAACTTCTAAAAGTTGATAATTTGAATTATGCTGATTTTGATAATATAAGTCTGGTAAATAATGGAAATCTTTATCTGTATGTATGATTAAATATATTTTAGAAGGTAAAGAAATTGAGACTATTTTTAAAATTCTGGTCAAACAACAACTATTAATAATTTAACCATATGATTTTAAGGGTCTCAGGGATTTAATCAATGTTAGTATAAAAATTTGAATGAAGCAGCTACATAAGTTAATATAGAATTTACAGTAATATTTGATGGCATAACAAAAGGTTCAATTCCTAAGGGGAACTTTAGCTTTTATGTCCATCTGCTCACATTCATGGATTTTTTAAAGACTATAAAATGTTCATTTATCAAGTGAAATTTGTTTTGGTGAAGTACTAAGGACAACTATTGCAGCAAGAACAGAAAACCCTAAATGTAGTCTGCTAAGATTTCTACCTGCTAAAGAAAGTAACCAAGAAGCAAATCTTTTTATTTTTAAAAAAATGTTCAATTACTAATGCATATATTCTAAATAGTAATAAGCATCCTGCTCTTGATATAAATCTAGATTTTGGGAGAAATTATTATACTAGAATTTGTAAAGAAATGCTAGACTTTAAACATTTCTATAAAACACATTACATGATTTCCAGAAATAAACCTACACTCATTTAGTTAAAAAATTTTAAAACTTTTAAATGTTTATGTAAATAGAAAATTAAAAAGGCTAAAAATAGCTCAGCTGATGTAAAAGTTAAGGCTACTTTTAACAAAAATTGTCTTACAGAGATTCAGGCCATTACAATTGTTTGATAGAATTACAAATGTACAATTAAATAGTAATAAATTAAATGTTTTTCCAAACAAATGGCAACTATATTTTTCAGTTTTTCTTTGAGTGAATATCAAAAGTACTTAGAGAAGTTACTTTGAGACTGAATATTGATCAACTACATTGTGACTTTACAATTTGTATAACTACGAGGGAAGTTGAGAAGTCAGGGTTTTGATTTTAAAATCAGTGTCTCAAATGAACCAAATTAGAAAATGGTGATTTTTTTTTACCTTTCTTTATTGGATTTGTTTTAGGTTTATTTTACCTGATTTGTTCTTTTCTGGTAGGTTGGCGGTTTTTATCAAACTGAGCATCTTCCAAAATTTGTAGAGTGTTATGACAACATTTCAACCAATTAAGTTGTCCAGATTTAATGAAAATTTCGATAAAGGTAGAAGCATAAGGTAAAAAAAATTGGTGCATTTTTGAAGCTATTTTATTAGCTTTATTGAATATTTGGAAAACTATTCTACAAGGTGCAGGTAATGATGTATATTTAGGAAGAAGATATTACATTTAACAATATAAAACTACTAAAAAACAAAGATATTTAGTTAATGGAGTTTGTAAGTGTGGATAGAATAAAACTAAATTTGTTGGCACATGTTTAATACTTTGACCTAATTCACCATTTAAAGATGTGCTTTTTTTTCTAAATATTTTGTAGATATCTAAATATTTTTTGTGCATCTGCTTTTTGTTTTTTTAATATTTTGACATATCTACTAATTTAGTATGTTCACAACAACAAAAATAAAGTCGGTAAAATAAGTTTTTGATTTTTAACATTTCTCCCCTTTTTTTTCTTTATCTTAATTCTATATTCTTCTTGAATTTTTAAATATCTTTTGTTATGATTTTCTTTCCATTTATTTTTTAAAATATTTTTTGTATTATTATCATAAAAACTGATGATTAGTTGCATTTTTATCTACTTCAAAATTTTCATTAAAATATTCTCCAGCAATTAAAGTATTATTGGGTAGATGAACTGTTTTAATATATTCACCTTCAGTAATGTGGGCTTTCAGTTTACATTAACTTTTATTAAATTTATTCTTTAAACCCAAATCTTTATTTTTTAATTAAAGTTTTAAATCTTGGTTGTGTTTAAATCTCTGTATGTTAAATGCAAATATAATTTTAAAAATAGTTGGATCATTAATATTTTTAAATTTTGTAAACCTTTCCAATGTACTCCATTTATTAAGATGCATTGTTCAAGCTATTTTACTAGCCATTTTTTAATAATTAAATGGAAACACCATTAACTAATATGGATATAAAATATAGTAAAAAAAATTGAGAATGTTAGGAAAGTTAAATTGAGATTCAGTTAAAAAATCTGCTACACGCATGACTTTTTAGTTTAAACTTAATACAGTTGTTTATCTTTTGGTTTACCAACAACAAATTTCTTAAAATATATTAAAAATCTAATAAAAATATTCTTTATAACACATTTGAAATTCCAAATAAAAAGTGTGATTGATGCTTAAAATATTTGACTTAAGTTGCAAAAATATAAAAGAAACAAAAATTTACAAGTAAATCAAATTTTTCAGGATTGTAAAAGCTTATTAGATGAATAAATTATAAATTATAGAGAAAGTTTAATTTCTAAATAATATATATACATAGTAATAATGCAGATAGACGTCTGGTGTTATCGTTCCCAGTAAAATAAATGAAATAAAACAAATCATTTCTAGAAAAAAAAAAAGATTCAGGACTAAGGCGTGTTAACAAAAGTGAAAAAAAAAAAAATAAAATGTACCAAAATGATTTATATGATAATCATTGTTATTTATGTCTTGCTTTCATGTGATGGTGCTACACATGTCTTCCCCAACTTACAGTCACATCAATTATCACTAGTATTTTGATTTAACATCTAGTATAACTAAGTTTGGCTTCAGTAAGCAGCATCTTCTAGTTTAAATGCATCAGGCATTTTAAAACAAGGACAGTTGATTTAATAAATAATTATAGAATTATGAATATTAATCCTGTTATTTCTAATGATAGTAAAGCTTCAGAATTTTTAGGTTTGAAGTTCATGTAACCATCAACTGATGAGATTTCTAAATCTGTTTTGAGAAAGGTTTTTTGTGCTTAATGCAATGGAAAAATGGATTTTAAAATATTTTAATTAGAGTAAATATTCTAGATAAAAATGTCAAACTAAGCAAACCCAAATTGAGTTCACAAAATATGCATGATTCAGAAGTGACATTTTAACCAGTAGGAAAGCTCTTTTGAGTAACCAGTTGGATGTTCTTGCCATTTTCTATTACCCAGTAATGGTTTATAATGGAAAAATCTCAGCTTCTGAGTGGTGGATATAAATGCACCTAAGGGATTTTGCTTTTCATTATGTAGTATGAATGATTAGAAATAAATATTCATTATATAAGTAGATTATTTATGTGAGGAAAAATTGCAGCAAAGAGTAACTAAAATACTGTTGGAAAATTATTAAAAGCATTCACCAAGCAGTTTTGAGCAATGATGCCTAGACTAAGCAATCTTGAGAAAAGAATTGCTTTAAGCAGATTAGTCAACAAGACAGGTTGCAAGACAGCTGAATTGTCATCATATCAAAACTGTTCTTGACAACTAAGAGAGGAAACTGCTATGTCAGCATGCTATATCTGCACTATACACTTAAGAAACAGGTTAGAGGAATATCATTTGAAGGTAGACAGAGTTCATTCAGATACTGTGCCTAACCACTTACCAGAGAGATATAGCTGTCTGCAGTACTTAAAGCAAATTTGATTTCAGGTAATAAAATTTAGTTTTTATTCTCTTTCTTCTCAAATCACAGGTGGACATGGGTAGTTTGTTCACCAAATTGAGGTTAATAAACTTAGTAGATAGGCAAAACTAATAATTACCAGCCATTTATCTTCAATTTCACATTGATTTAAAACATTATCTAGAGTAAGCAGTTTATTAATAGAAAAACATCGTTGATTGTAGAACCATGATATTATTATACTGGATCCACCATCAAGGGAGAGAAAGATTGCTTAATCCAGCACCTAACTACTATAATAGTCTCCAATGTGTTTATATCTGTAGCAGAAGAATTGTTTTAAAGTCACTTTCAGAGAAATTTTAGTTTAGTGTAATTTTTTTTTAAAGCAATGATGAGCCATGTAAAATGATGAACAGCAACTTTTTATACTTCCCACATTTATCCATTGGTGGAGTAGCTCATTAGTCTTCGAAAAGACAATAGTGAGCTAAGTGTCTGAATATTTGGTTGTGTGGCCAGGTTACATCCCTGCCTCTCCAGCTAAACACGGGTAACCATTAGTTAATTACTCGCATGCAAAAATAGGGTAAAGGGTCCCCAGAACACTGAGGGAGATCTTTACTTTAGGGAAACATTAAAAATCATTTTAAAAAAAGGACATGTAGCCCAAGGAAAAGTGAGAAAGAAATTGATCTCCATCATTTAACCCAGACTACTACTTTAAATTGACAGATCTGGATCAAGAAAAAGACAAAAGCACACCATAAACACATGCTAGACTGGGTTTACTTATCAGAATTTTAGAAATAAACAAAAATTAGAATCTGGGATGGCTTCATTTTTTTTCATTTTTAAACGAACAAAAATTGTTAATAATAATAATAATAATAATAATAACTAACAGGTAGAGAACACTAAATGAGTTAAGTTTATTAACTGATACAGCAAGAGATTTAGAGGCACTAAAACAAAAAATGCTGCATTGAAAACAAATTTAAGCTTCTTACATAAAACTACCTAAAACAGGAAGTGAGGGACCAAATCAACTTGATAATGGACAACCAAAAGAAAATAATTATCTGATATTTTATGGAAAATACATCAGCAAAACAGTTATTATTTATTTTGTTCTGGCAAATAAATCACATTTGCATCCACTTTCTGCATCTCTGATAAAGGTGTCCACTGTTAAAAACACTAAAATGAAAGACCAAAGAGATGTCTGAAAGATGAGAAAAATAACCATGAAATATAACGACCCTTGGTCAACTAGGAAGACTATACAATATTATTGTATCATTTTGCAGTGAATACTATAAAGATTTACCCCCCAAAGACCAGCCAATGTGTACTTGTTTTCAATGGTGCCCAAACCAGTGCTGAGATTTTTTCAGTTCTTGTTACATACACAATCTGATACAAAGAAGCATGATCATCGGTGGCTAAACATTCTACAAGATGGAGAATCACTTTCAAGCCACATTAATATTTTCTCTAGGTGCTTTTAAACATTCATACTTCTCTTTACACTAACTATTCATATCACTGAATTGTGCAGTGGTCAAATTTGAAATGGTGAGATAAGTTGTTCTTCTTTGGTGGCCCATTAGACGAAGTAGTCAGTTGAAAGCTATGAGATGTGATGACTAGCAGAGGGTGGAATTCTATGTGGTTTTGTGTGTTTTCATGTTAGATGTTAACATTTACACATTATTGGAAGGAGATTCTGTCACTACAACTGGTCTTCCCTACTCTGCACCTTAAAAGTGATACGTTCACATATCACTAGTTACTGGGCTATAGATAGTAGTTGTGCCACATCATATTTCACAATACTAGAGATAAAATGATAAACTCAATCCATACAGGTGAGTCAGTAAGACAACTGTTTAAATATGATGTCAGGCCAAACTGTAGGTACCATAGTATATGTATATTTAAGACTTCTTACATTTAGAAACTTTAAGAAAGGAAAATGAAGCAACTGGATTATTCAGAAAATAAATATAGCCTTTAAGTAGTTATAGAGGTATGCTTCAAGCAATAATTTGCAGTGCTTAATGTTATTTTTGGTCTGCTAAATTGGAATGTAAATATGACTGGTTACCACCAGGAATGCTCACCATAAAAGGATGGAGACATCTGAATAGTCTGTGTTAAGCTGTTTGAAGTGGCCAAAGTGTTGAAGAAAGTAAAACAAGATGAAACATGGGTTAAACCAATTAATACCCAAGAACTGATGTGGAAGAAAAGCAAAGAGCAGATGAGAGCAAGAGCTATCTGATGACCCAGTTTACAGTGAGGCCATTGCTTCTGGATGAATGTTGGTTTCCCACCCAGTTATGCTGCAATACTTCATGCTTGATTTTTTTTTTTGACAAATAGCTATTATGAAAATTACAAATTAATGTGCTTGTAAAGAATGATTATTGTTAGCTAGTTTGTAACATATCCATGAGAATAATTCAATTACCTGGAGCTGAAATGAGGGTTGTGCCTTCACTCTAACCAGACCTGTGGGTCAGGAAAATTAGAAAATGATAAATAGTTTGAACAGACAGAAAACAAAGACTGTTATCATCATAATAATTATTATTAACTCTTCCTGAAGCACAGCCACCAGAGTTGATATGAACATTAAGTTAAATATAAAACATGGGATAAGGAAGAGAGATTCATTCCAACTGCCCTGTTCCAGGTCAGGTTATGAGTGGGAAAACTAAAAGAAATCTGATCTTCTCTAAAGTAAAATATAAAAATGTAAATTTCTATTCAAATATTTCTCAGGATATGGTTACAAGCTTTAATAACACTCTATAAAGTAATAATCTATGTATAACAATGACTAAGTAGAATCATATATTAATAGAAAATTTAGCAGAAAAATTCTAAAATTAAGCTATATGAATGAAGATTACATTAGTTAAAATCTATAACTGACGAAGAACAGACCTTAATCTCTAATGGATGTTATGGAAGCTTCCATACCAGGAACATTTTAAAGTTATTATCAAGACTAAAAGTGTTTGTAACAATTATCAAGCCAAAGTGTGATTTATTATAGACAATGAAAATTAGCATTGTATGCATTTAATCACTTGTTTAAATATTTATTTGATGCCAATTTTAAAATTGCAATAAACAAAACATGATTACTGTTTTTATTTTATTCGTGTTATCTGAATGATCCATTTGCAGGTATAGCCACCTATGAGAACAATGCGTATTTGGTTCTATTATTCCAAGACAATAAATGCTTAGTATTTCATTTAAGAAAACAGTGATGAAAATTTTCAGACACATGATTCTGTGTGTGCATGTTATATTTGATTGCCCGTCTTACCTTATATGTAACTATAGAAACACCTATTACTTTTATAAAAAAAATTTTTGCACAAACAAGCTAACCTCAAAAATATATTACAATATCATAATGAAAAAAAGACTAATTTTAAAAGTTGTTTAAAAATTGTTCATTATCCTCCATAGTTGTACTTTAACAGATGGAGACAGTACAACAACAACAAAAAATTGTCAAAAACTCATTTCTGTTTTGAAAAATTCTAGTCCTTTAATTCCAGATTTATTTTAAAACTTTTTCTTTTCGTATGCAAGTTGGAAGTTTGAACAGTTTGTTGCTCTCAATAGAGCATCACCAGTGATGACCTAATTGTTTATTCATAGTGATCATTTCAGAGTCTCTGAGATATATTGGTTAAAGCTGATCGACTGTCTTGAGTAAAATGTATTTGCCGAGCAGTCTGGATGTGGCAAAAGACATATGCTACTAAGTAGAAAGAACAGTTACGAACATAATTATTAATTGCATTATCTTGTTCAATAGAGAAAATTACCCATTACAACTAAAGCGCATTCAGTCGCAAACCAACAAACACAGGACTAGTCATGAGCTGAATTAATTTTAAAAATGTCAGCTTTTTAGCTTTAAATTTATTGCTGTAGGCCAGTGATCTTGAGTGAAGTTTTCCAGAAGGATGAGGATAACTATCATTGATTTACAGATGATGCCAATAAGAATCGCATCCTGAATTAAATGAACAACAATCAAATTTAATTGAGTAATACACCAACAGGCTTGCTAAGTTACTCTGATAGAACACCAACTTTTAACAAAATGTTTTAGAGAAGTTGGAAATATAAAAAAATTAACTCTGTCCTTTACTGATTAAATTCTGTTTTCTTTTTATCTTGTCACTTTTAATGAGTATTGAATGATTGGTAAACAAATTTATTTTGCTCATAAAAGTCAGTTGAAAGTACTAATTTTGTCAAATTTATTTTATAGTTCATATTCATTTTGATAATGAAACTATTTTCTTATCTTGATGTTTGCACAAAAAATCTTATTTTGAAACATAAATTTCAACTTTGTTGTTGCGGTTTTTGTTTTCAATAAAAATTAGGGAATAAGGAATCTGTAGGTTTGTCAAAAATATTTATGGACGGACCGTTTTAAATTTACTCTCTGTTTACAAATTTTTTCTGGATTTCAGTTTTAAACAAAATTATTTCATTTTAAACGTATGTATATTTTACTGTTCTGTCTGTCAACTGCCACTGGAAGGTTCCTAGATATTTAACTTTTTCGGAAAGTGAGGACAGATTTTAAACCATCACTCTTCACTATCATTGTTGACTGATCTTAAACATCTGCATAACATCTAAATCGAATTTATATTTGTACTCCCGAATTTAATATACAGTTCATAGGACACAAAAATGAGGCAAAAACGAAACAAAAAGTGACTTTAACCAAGCTTCAATATTTATAGTGATTTTGTTTATGTTCTATCAAGTTTGATGTGTCATGAAGCCATCAAGTAACGCATGTAAGATACGAAAACTATCTGCACACGATAGAACAGCTGTGTAAATAACAAAACTATCCGCAAACGTTAGAAGAAACGTGTAAATACCGAAACTATCCGAACAAGATAGAGCAGCTGTGTAGATACCAAAACTAAACGTTCATGATAAAACACTGCGTAGATAGCAAAACCATACGCAAACGATACAACACTGTGTACATAAGGAAACTAAATGCTCACGATAGAACAGCTGTGTAGGTACCAAAACTATCTGCACACGATAAAAGAGAAGTGTAGATAAGAAAACTGTCTACGCAGGATAAAACAGCAGTGTAGATACCAAAACTAAAGGCTGAGGGTAGAACACTGTGATAGCAAAACTAAACACAAACGATAGAACATCTGTGTAGAAACCAAAACTATCTGCAAACAATAGAACAGCTGTAAGGTACCAAAATTATATGCGCAAGATAGGACAATGTATAGAAACTAAAACTATCCGGATATCTTAGAACAGCTTTGAGGACACCGAAACAATCAGCACACGATAGAAACTGTAGAATCCAGGAATATCCACACCCGATAGAACAGGTGTAAGATACCAAAATAATCTGCAGACGATATAAGAGACGTGCAGATACCAAAAGTATTCGAAAATGATAGAACAGCTGTTTAGATACCAAAACGATCTGCACCCGATACAAATGCTGTATTGATACTAAAACAATCCGAATACGATAGAACAGCTTCTTAAGAGGCCAAAATTATACGCAAACGATACAACAATGTGTAATAAGAAAAATAAACTCATTTATAAACTATAATCAGATTAGATGAAATAAGCGAGCATCAGATAAGTCATAAACGTACATTAGTTTAGAAGTTAAAACCGAGCATATGTTCCAAAGTTATAAGTGTGCATAATTTCAGTTGTTATAAACGTACATTACTATAGAAGAGCATCAATTCAGAAGTTAAAAACGTGCATCAGTTCAGAAGATATAAAAGAACATAAGTTCAGTAGTTACAAAACAGCGTCAGTTTAGATGTTATCAACGATCAACAGTTCAGTAGTTATAAACGAGCTTCAGATAAGAAGGAACATTGGAGCATCAGGTCAGAAGTTATAAACGAACATAAGTACAGATGTTTTAAATAAAAATCAGTTCAGTACTAGTATACAAACATCAGTTCAGAAGTTATAAACGAGAATCAGTTCAGTAGATATAAAACGAATAGTTCAGAAGAAATTAACGAACAACAGTTCAGTTGTTATAAATGAACAATTCAGCAGAATTTATAAACGAGTATCAATTCAGAAGTTATCAGTAGTTATAAAGCGAACATAAGTTCAGAAGATATAAACGAACATCAGATGAGAAGGTATAAACGAGCATCAGTTCAGAAGATTTGAACGAACATCAGTTCAGTAGATATAACCAAATGTCAAAATCAGAAGCTTTAAACGATAAAAAGATTAGAAGAAACAGTCGAACAACAGTTCAGGAATTACAACCGAAAATCATTTCAGTAAGTATAAAGGAACATCATTTCAGAATTTACAAAGGATGTCCGTTTATACCTCCAGAACATATGTTCGTTTAGAACTTCTGAAATGATGCCGTTTATTACTGCTGAACTAATGTTCTTTTCTGCTGAACTGATGTACGTTTATTACTTCTGAACAGCTGTTCGTTTATATGTTCTGAACTGATCCTTCATAACTACTTAACTGATGTTCGATTATAACTTCTGAACTGATGTTCGTTGATATCTTCTGGTCTTAAGTTAGTTTATAACTTCTCCTCTGATGCTTCTTTTCTAACTTCTGAACTGATGCTCGATTTTAAATTCAACACTGATGTACGTGTCTTCTGAAGATATGTCCGTTTTAACTTCTACAATGAAGTTCGTTGATATCTTATGAACTGATGTTCGTTAATCACTTCTGAACTGACGCTCGATTGTAACTACTAAACTAATGTTCATATGTAACTGCTAAAATATAGGTCGTTTATAACTTCACAACTGATGCTCGTCTATAACATCTTTAGTGATTCTCTTTTTAAACTACAGAACTGATTCTCGTTTATAACTTCTGAACAGATGTCTTTTATAACTTCACAACTGATGCTCGTCTATAACATCTTTAGTGATTCTCTTTTTAAACTACAGAACTGATTCTCGTTTATAACTTCTTAACAGATTTCTGAAATGATGCAGTTTATGACTTCTGAACTGATGCTCGTTTTTAATTCAAAACTTCTGAAGATATGTCTGTTTATAACTTCTGAACTGATGTTTGTTGGTAAGTACTAAAGTGATGTTCATTTGGATATTTTAAAGGAGGTCCGTTTACAATTTCTGAATTGATGCTCGTTAATAACTTCTGAACTGTCGTTCATTTATTACTTTGTGACAAATGTTCGCTTATAAATTCTGAACTGATCTTTTATAACTACTGAACTGATGTAGGTTTGAACTGATCTTCATTAATTACCACTGAACTGATGTTCGTTGGTAAGTAATATACTAAAGAGATGTTGATTTATAACTTCTGAACTTATGTTCATTTGGAAGTTCTGAAGAGATGTCCGTTTATATCATCTGAATTGATGCTCGTCCATAACTATTAAACTGATGTACTTTTCATATGAACTGATCTACTGAACTGATATTCGTTTATAACTTCTGAACAGATGTACGTTTATAACTTCACAACTGATTCTCGTTTATAAATTCTTAACAGATTTCTGAAATGATGCAGTTTATGACTTCTGAACTGATGCTCGTTTTTAAATTCAAAACTTCTGAAGATATGTCTGTTTATAACTTCTGAACTGATGTTTGTTGGTAAGTACTAAAGTGATGTTCATTTTGGATATTCTGAAAGGAGGTCCGTTTACAATTTCTGAATTGATGCTCGTTAATAACTTCTGAACTGTCGTTCATTTATTACTTGTGAACAAATGTTCGCTTATAAATTCTGAACTGATCTTTTATAAGTACTGAACTGATGTAGGTTTGAACTGATCTTCATTAATTACCACTGAACTGATGTTCGTTGGTAAGTAATATACTAAAGAGATGTTGATTTATAACTTCTGATCTTATGTTCATTTGGAAGTTCTGAAGAGATGTCCGTTTATATCATCTGAATTGATGCTCGTCCATAACTATTAAACTGATGTACATTTCATATGAACTGATATTCGTTTATAACTTCTCAATAGAAGAACGTTTATAACTTCACAACTGATGCTCGTCTATAACATCTTTAGTGATTCTCTTTTTAAACTACAGAACTGATTCTCGTTTATAACTTCTTAACAGATTTCTGAAATGATGCAGTTTATGACTTCTGAACTGATGCTCGTTTTTAAATTCAAAACTTCTGAAGATATGTCTGTTTATAACTTCTGAACTGATGTTTGTTGGTAAGTACTAAAGTGATGTTCATTTGGATATTCTGAAAGGAGGTCCGTTTACAATTTCTGAATTGATGCTCGTTAATAACTTCTGAACTGACGTTCATTTATTACTTGTGAACAGATGTTCGCTTATAAATTCTGAACTGATCTTTTATAAGTACTGAACTGATGTAGGTTTGAACTGATCTTCATTAATTACCACTGAACTGATGTTCGTTGGTAAGTAATATACTAAAGAGATGTTGATTTATAACTTCTGATCTTATGTTCATTTGGAAGTTCTGAAGAGATGTCCGTTTATATCATCTGAATTGATGCTCGTCCATAACTATTAAACTGATGTACATTTCATATGAACTGATATTCGTTTAAAACTTCTCATAGAAGAACGTTTATAACTTCACACTGATGCTCGTCTATAACATCTTTAGTGATTCTCTTTTTAAACTACAGAACTGATTCTCGTTTATAACTTCTGAACAGATGTACGTTTATAACTTCACAACTGATTCTCGTTTATAAATTCTTAACAGATTTCTGAAATGATGCAGTTTATAACTTCTGAACTGATGCTCGTTTTTAAATTCAAAACTTCTGAAGATATGTCCGTTTATAATTTCTGAACTGATGTTTGTTGGTAAGTACTAAAGTGATGTTCATTTGGATATTGTGAAAGGAGTCCTTTTTATATTTCTGAATTGATGATCGTTAATAACTTCTGAACTGATGTTCGTTTGATATCCTCTAGTCTTAGTTAATTTACTTTTCATCTGATACTGTTTTCTTACTTCTGACTGATAGTCGTTTATAACATCTAACTATGTTCGTGAATAACTGCTGATCAGATATTCGTTGGTAGTACTATATCAAGAAATGTTGAATGATTTATAACTTCTGATCTTATGTTCATTTGAATGTTGTAAAATAATGCTCGTCATAACTATTACCTGATGTACTTTCATATGAACTGATGTTCATTTATAACTTTTTAAAAATGCTCGTTTTTAATTCAAACTCTGTTCGTTTTCTTCTGAAGATATGTCTGTTTATAACTTCTGAACTGATGTTTGTTGGTAAGTACTAAAGTGATGTTCATTTTGGATATTCTGAAAGGCGGTCCGTTTACAATTTCTGAATTGATGCTCGTTAATAACTTCTGAACTGTCGTTCATTTATTACTTGTGAACAAATGTTCGCTTATAAATTTTGAACGGATCTTTTATAAGTACTGAACTGATGTAGGTTTGAACTGATCTTCATTAATTACCACTGAACTGATGTTCGTTGGTAAGTAATATACTAAAGAGATGTTGATTTATAACTTCTGATCTTATGTTCATTTGGAAGTTCTGAAGAGATGTCCGTTTATATCATCTGAATTGATGCTCGTCCATAACTATTAAACTGATGTACATTTCATATGAACTGATCTACTGAACTGATATTCGTTTATAACTTCTGAACAGATGTACGTTTATAACTTCACAAACTGATTCTCGTTTATAAATTCTTAACAAGATTTTCTGAAATGATGCAGTTTATGACTTCTGAACTGATGCTCGTTTTTTAATTCAAAACTTCTGAAGATATGTCTGTTTATAAACTTCTGAACTGATGTTTGTTGGTAAGTACTAAAGTGATGTTCATTTTGGATATTCTGAAAGGCGGTCCGTTTACAATTTCTGAATTGATGCTCGTTAATAACTTCTGAACTGACGTTCATTTATTACTTGTGAACAAATGTTCGCTTATAAATTCTGAACTGATCTTTTATAAGTACTGAACTGATGTAGGTTTGAACTGATCTTCATTAATTACCACTGAACTGATGCTCGTTGGTAAGTAATATACTAAAGAGATGTTGATTTATAACTTCTGATCTTATGTTCATTTGGAAGTTCTGAAGAGATGTCCGTTTATATCATCTGAATTGATGCTCGTCCATAACTATTAAACTGATGTACATTTCATATGAACTGATCTACTGAACTGATATTCGTTTATAACTTCACAACTGATGCTCGTCTATAACATCTTTAGTGATTCTCTTTTTAAACTACTAACTGATCTCGTTATTTTTATAACTTCTTAACAGATTTCGGAAATGATGCAGTTTATGACTTCTGAACTTGATGTCGTTTTAAAAATTCAAAACTTCTGAAGAAAATTGTCGTTATAACTTCTGAACTGATGGTTGTTGGTAATACTAAGTGATGTTCATTTTGGATATTCTGAAAGGAGGTCCGTTTACAATTCTGAATTGATCTCGTTAATAACTTCTGAACTGACGTTCATTTATTACTTGTGAACAAATGTTCGCTTATAAATTCTGAACTGATCTTTTTAAGTACTGAACTGATGTAGGTTTGAACTGATCTTCATTAATTACCACTGAACTGATGTTCGTTGGTAAGTAATATACTAAAGAGATGTTGATTTATAAACTTCTGATCTTATGTTCATTTGGAAGTTCTGAAGAGATGTCCGTTTATATCATCTGAATTGATGCTCGTCCATAATATTAAACTGATGTACATTTCATATGAACTGATCTACTGAACTGATATTCTTATAACTTCACAACTGATGCTCGGCTATAACATCTTTAGTGATACGTTTTTAAACTACATAACTGATTCTCGTTTATAACTTCTTAACAGATTTTCTGAAAATGAAATGCAGTTTATGACTTCTGAACTGATGCTCGTTTTTTTAAATTCTGAAAACTTCTGAAATAATGTCTGTTTAACTTCTGAACTGATGTTTGTTGGTAAGTAACTAAAGTGATGTTCATTTGATATTCTGAAAGGAGAGTCCGTTTACAATTTCTGAATTGATGCTCGTTAATAACTTCTGAACTGACGTTCATTTCTTACTTGTGACAGCTGTTCGCTTATACATTCTGACTGATCGTTTATAACTCTGA